>OX155969.1:8285443-8447943 GCA_944548615.1 Micropterix aruncella
TGAAGGTCTAAGCTATTCAAAAAATATATATTTCATTGAGGTACCCGATATTGCGTTAGCTTCTGGAATCGTTTGTAGTACTTTACTTGTAATAAAAATAGGTTTTGTAACATTTTTGATTTTTATTTTTAGAAAGCCGGCGACCGTCTTTCTAAAAATCCCGGCAAAATCGCTGTTCTTTTCAATCTCTGACTTGTAACAAACGTTGCTAATAAAGGATATTATATCATTTTAACATGTCATAAGAATTCGCTGTTCAAAAAAAAATATATGGTGGAATCACACCAAAAGTGGGGCTAAATTTAATTCTCTATAACGACGTACTTTATTTATGAGTAAAATAAAATTAAATAATCCACGTATGATTATAACGATAAAATGAAATGAAATTAAAAAAGATGGTGCGTGGCGAGCCCACCCCGGTCGCCAATGATGGTGATCAGGCGACGGCAATTGTCGGGATGGTGAATAGGCTCACGCCACCGCACCCAAGTAGCTGTCTTATTGGATACTTTTTTATGGGATATAGTTATAACTGCTAACAAGGCACAACCATAATTTTGTCTATATAGCGCGCAATTTGAGGGTAATTATTATGCCTACGGGGCCGTAGTCACAGACAACCTATCATTATTATTTTTGAGGTGAAGCTTAATTAGGTCCATGAAAGGGACGCACTAGGCATATTGACTGTCCGATATATTTGAGCTAACTCAAAACTCGGGAGATAATGGGCCTTGTTGCAGTTTGGCCACTAAGACCCATGTGTAGGGTCGGCCAAACGCACGGGTCAACACCTATCCGGCGGCTTCAGACCTTTCAGTTGACACTAAACACGAATATAATTTTGTTAATTTATTGATATTTGGACATTTGGACATTTAGACAACTAAAACTTAATATTACATTACATTACATTTTCGTCGTGTCCAATTGACGGCTAAAGACCGCTCTTGGACGTGTCAAAATAATTGGGTTAGGTAGTAAGTCTCGTTACTACTCTTTACTCAACATACATAGGTAGTCAAGAATTAACTACTAGATTGTCAAACTATAAATATAAATAATAAAAATAGAAGCCTAATATTTGAAGTACCTACTTAGTAACTTGAAAAGTAAAATTATTCATAGTAATATTCAAATTGTCAGTAAATTGTTAAATAATCAAATTAAAGCTACGTTATGCATTTTAAACTAAAAGTACAGATATAAGACCATATAAAATAATCAGACAATAAGGCTCTACTTTTGAAAAATCATGGCCCTCAAATTCGGCCAGATTATAGAAAGGGTGGCCTATCAGCATCTCTTTAATGTTTTTTTTTTAATTTATGTCCTCCAGCTGTTTAAATGTATATTTAGGGAGTTAAGGCACGCTATGACACTTGGGGTGACTTAACGATTCTAACAATACTCGCGGTTTAAGCGTTTAGAAGTTATAGTGGAATAAATAAACGAAAAACATAGATAGATGAACTCTGAACACATTACACGCCTTTTTTGTTGGGCAGTCATGTAAAAAGAGAATTAACATTATAATAACATCTTCAAATACTGATATGCAAAGGACGTGGATGGAGCACCTGCGATACTGGGAAACACTCCTGGTTTTACAATAGTCAAGAAAGAGGTTTCTAATATCACAATAAATCGTTGTTTCTAACATCGACATGCATTAGCGTCACGAACTTTGCCTACCTACTTTCTTGAAAGAAGTCATATTCACGTGTATCAAATTAATTAACTGTGTTGAGCTGTTGCCTGGTCTCCCGTTTATGATGCTGTGCGAAGACCAGGTTTCCCAATCTTGAGTCGGTTTTACCTCAGCATGAGAGAGAGTAGATAAAGACAGATATTAGAATTTAAACGATTTATTATCTATTAATTAAATTACACAGAGACGCTTACCATTGAGTTGGATTGAGTGAAGAGAGAGTGATTAATACAGGAAAAATCATTATTTATAAAGGCAACATTTTGACGCTGAAATGTTCAAAATGACGTCGGAATTACATTCGTGGTATTGAAAGAAGCGTTGGATAAATGCTTATGGCGAAAGACACATATTGAGATGTCAACCACAACGGGCGAACCCGTCACCGCAGGACGTTTTAACGATTCATCGTTCTATCGACCGTGCAGTGAGCGTAGAAGACTTTGGACATTACAAATCCGACGTCTAGCTACGCCACAACCCGCAAGAGACCAACGCCTTTACCGCGAGATAGCCAGTAATGTTACCTGGCGGGCCGACACTCGCGCCCTTGCTTCCAATTGTGACCAGATTTCTCCGGTCTCTCGATTGGTTCCGAGTTCGAGGTCGCTTGCGCGGTCCTCTCCCTTACGAAGCGGTGAAACGGTGTACACCGAATCTATCGCGGACCAAGGCGTCCTTTGCCCGACTCTGAACCGGGATCGGATGGCCAATGGTCATTTCAAGAGCAGTCGCCGTAAGGTAGGCAACCACCCCCGCTCTATAGGAAACAATACAGTTCCCAGACTCCCCCGACTGTTAGTCGGAGAGCACAATCGATTGGCTTGCGCCGCTCGGTGCGCAGACCGTCCAGGAGCGCCAGAGGTTTGATTCCCAGGGGAGACTGGTTGACCCAGTGTCCTACCCAGGTTCGCACCCCATGCGTGGAGGCCATCGGATGGGTGTTGACCCGTGAGTGTTACCGACCCTGAACACATGGGTCATCGTGGCCACCTCATCATGGGCCCGTTAGCTCCCTAAGGCGAAAGACACAATACGAATTCTGGTTAATTATGTTGTTAATGAGGTCAGACAAAATTCGTGAGAAAAATGTTACACGTGTTATATTAAAAGTAGTCGCTAAATTATGCATGTTGTTAATCGTTACAACTGCATAAGAGCCAGATCCTTGAACCATCGCATCTTTAAGGAACTTTGAGAAGAAATGGAATTTGAACATGAAGTACTGCTCTACTATACGAAAGTTCGCCGGGAATCGATAAAACAAGTTTTGGAGCGCTTATTTGAGTTACGTGTGGAAGTCTCGATTTTTCTACAATTGAAAGAAAGCTCACTGTGGGAATTTCCGGAAGCTAAAGACTATTTGTAAGGACTAGCTTACTTAGCCGATATTTTTAGATATTTGGACAATATAAATCTCTCTCTTCAGGGTGCTCCAGCCACCGTCGTGTAAGCAACTGAACGGTTAAAAGGTTTTTTTAGGTAAACTGCTACTTTGGAAAAGTAGAGTGGATGCACGTAATATAGCAAAGTTTTTTATGTTGGAAGAAATTATGTCGTCAAAAAATCATCAATAGAAGTACTCGTACAAAAAGAAGTGTCAAAAGATCTCGAAATGCTAGAGATTTTTTAAGGATCTTATTGCCCAGAAATCCATGGGTGCAGAGTCAGTTTATGATTGTAATTAATGCTATTACCTACTGACGAGGATCTTATTAAATTTGATTTAATTAATATAGTATTACAAGCTAAATTTAAGGCAACGTGATACCTGGGAACGATGATATTTGAAGAATTTGAGTTTTATGAGTTTTTTTGACAAATTTATTCATTATTTTAAAAAAGTTTCTAAGAGAATCCCTCGATAACAAACTAATTTATAATTTGGACTCAAAAAAGTTGCTTATTGCCTTGGACATTAAGGCTTTAAACTGACTTCGAAAACTTTCAGGCGCGATTACTCCTACAATGTAAGCGGTGAGTGTGTTTTATTATAATGTCATTATATCGACTGATTAATTCTCTAGGGCAGCACTTAGCCACATTTTTTATTTAGGCCCTAAATTAATTACAATGAAATAAAACGTGAGAGCGCTCTGAGAGTTACGTTTAATATGCTTTGCCATTAACACCCTTATACCACCCTGCGTAAAGATAGTTATTCTGTACTAGCGCTGCGATAGAGCATTTAGTATGCGCCTGGTCGCCGGCGCGAGCAGAAGTGGAATCTGCGCTTGACGCTTCGTCAACGCTGGATTTGTCTATTTTTTCGCGTGTCCGCCCATTTCGGATATTTTTCTGAGGTCTCATGTCGCATTAACTCAAAATATATTAGCAATTTTGGGTATAGTTTAGGACAAGCGTAAATACACTCTCCTTGTTAAACGAACAATCTCCGTATTAATTCCGCCACATGCCCGTAAGAGGCCAACGCCTTATCCACGAGATAACTAGGTATGTTACCCAGCGGGCTTACACTCACGCCCTTATTTCCAATTGCGACCAGATTACTCCGGTCTCTCGATTGGTTACGAGTTCGAGGTCGCTTGCGCGGTCCTCTCCCTTACGAAGCAGTGAAACGGTGGAGACCGAATCTATCGCGGACCGCGGCATCCTTTACTCAGCTGTTCACCCAGGATCGGGTAGCCGATGGTCGTTTCAAGAGCATTTGCCGTAAGGTGCGCAACCACCCCCGCTCTATAGGAAACAGTACTGCTTCCAGACTCTCCCGACTGTTAGTCAGATAGCACAATCGATTGACTTGCGCCGCACGGTGCGCAGACCGTCCAGGAGCGCTACTAGGTTGACTCCTAGGGGAAACTAGCCCTAAGGCCAGAGTCCTGCCCGGGCTCGCACTTCAAGCGTGGAGGCCGCCGGATGGGTGTTGACCCGTGAGTGTGACCAACCCTGAACAGAATGGGTCTTCGTAGCCAACTCAGCAATGGCCCATTAGCTCCCATACAGCTTTGGGGCAATGACATTCCCTGTCTCACAGCCTTATGTTTATCCCATATCCGAAATTTTCGTAAGTAAAATTTTATAAAAATGTGATGGCCATTTTGTTGTAGTTCGTATATGTGTTTTTAGAGGACTGTTACCAGAATTGATTAAATGATTAAAACAATTACAATGAATTTTTATTTATAATATACTCTGTCCTAGTTCGGCCCAGGTCGTCTTTCGCTTCGAACGCGTCACTGGCCGGGGGCGGTGTTGCCAGCTATCGGTGAAAATTGCCCACCTCGTCGCGGCCGGTGGGCTGCGTTAAGTCGCGTCACACCGCGGGACACCCGACGCAGCGGGGTGGAGCTTTGCCGCATACGGCAACGACTACGGCATTCCCGACACGTGTCGTCAGCGCCTATTTAGGCATAATTATGGCGGGTGGATTGATTATTTGATTGGCGATCGGTGAGAGTAGATGCGCTGGATGATCAAAGTTTATGCCTCGTGGTAATAAATGACCCGACGCGACTCGGACTAGCTTCTTTGTATTGATAGAGCAAGAACTTCTAACGGAGCAACGCAGTTATTTTGCGCTTTAACGCTTTTGAATCATAATATAGGTACGAATTAAGCACAAAATGCCCCTATGTATCGTCTTATGACCCACCATAATACTAGGTTTCAAAATATAGATGTTAATTAATTCAATTTTAATCTGCTTATATAACAAAATTATATAGAACCAAAGGAAATGCAATCATAGTTTTTTACGACAATTTATTTATACCTATATGTATTATTTATTATGTATTGATTTATGTAATTATTTATTTAAGTACGTATTTTATTACTATGTATACGTATATAAATATAGAACCCCACCCTTCAATCTCCAGTCGTCCCGATTCTTCACTTTTAGATTACCTAAATTAAATAAATTAAAATCATTTATTGTAAAACGTTGACAACAACTAAACGGCCTTCCATTTATTGATACGATCGCATGTGTAAAATTGTTTAAAGAAACGCTGTATGTTTTTTTAAGGAAATAAATAAACAAATAATACCACAACATTCAAAATTTTAAAGTTTGAATTCAAAGTAACATTATCACTACCGTTCAAAAGAAAAAAAAACCGGAACTTCCTCATTAAAAAGATTCCTCATTTTTTAATGTTTGCCAGCCACTGAGGTGTAATTTTTGGCTATTGCAGCAGTTTCAAAAATAAAAAGAAAACATTCCACAATTTGCAAATGTTAGATTTAGACCATGTACCGAAAATCTGTTTTCCCCTGCATATTACAGGCATATTGCTTACTGCACGATTTTCTTTTTTTTCCAAAGACTGCGTTTTTTTTAAATTTGTTGTTTCTATGTACAGCATTTTTGAAAGCTGATGTATTTTTATTTTATAGGTTTTTAGAGTTGCAAGAAAAAAGTAAAATGTAAATTAAAAATATTAATTATCTCTTATCTTCAATAAATTCCACCATTTGCTGGGGATTTAAAAAACGCTAAAATATATATATTACCATGTAAACAGTTTCGTACCGTAGGTAAGTTCTTTTTCTACTATTAATTTTACTTCTTCTAGAGTCGGTAGCATCAATACACCGTTGGCACATCTTCACTTCTTGCAACAGTTGCAACGTTTGCACTAGTTGTTCTTTGTAAACTTTTTATAATCAAGGGGAGTTAAAAAAAGTGAAAATAAGTTACAAACTTATTGGAATCATATAAAAATAAACACTGGCAGGTACAGCTAATACAACTGTATTATTTTTAAAAAAAAACCTGTTTTTTTTTGTTTCTTATAAATAACTTTCATTTATTTGCATTTTGCCGAAGTGTGCAGGCGATAATGGAAAAAAATCGCTTGTGTTGTGTTACTTTCCCGGAAAGCAGGGTAACCCCCCCCCCTCGCTAAACCCTTAAATCCCCTTTGAAACCCCCCTCTAGTGTTTATGTCAAAACGAAATTGATAGCAAAATTAGCATATTTTAGTATTTTGTTGTATTTCCGTGGTAATAACATGGTATTATTTTCCAAAAACGATGTAGTATTTTATTAAATACGCGGTATTTGTTTTTCTTTTTGCGTCGCTTGTTTATGATATATGTCAAACCAAAATTCACAACAAGATTTTGGTCCAACAAGGCATCCGTGGACCGAATTTCAAGTCTCTAATGTAATTTTTCGAGATTGACGTACGACTAGCGTGCCCTCTGGTGGAACCATTTCAACTACAATCTTTTCCATTCTTGCCATGACCGAATGATGCCTGCATGCCAAATTTCAGCTCAACCGAATAGGCGCTATCGTGGAGGAATACACACACACATACACAAACAAACACAAACTCAGCCACACACACACACACTCACACATACACACGCACACACACATAGACTTACAGATAGACTTTAGTATGAAAATGGTCCTAATCGTCAAAGGAATCTCTCTTGTGGCGGCAAAGTAAAAGTTGAAATATTTTGGCGGATCTTCTTTTGTTCGTTTTATTTTTTTTATTTTTTATTTAATTTCATTTTATTCGATTAAAAAAGCGCTTTTTTATATAACAAATACAAAATACAACAATAAAATTATGACTAATTAAATGTTAAACACTATTTACCGTTAATAATATATGTACAGTACATATCTCCGTTATTATACCTTATTTATACATTTCTTTAGCAGTGATTTATTGATAGACAAAAGAGAAAGAACAAACAACAAATGAAAATGAAATTTTACTTTGAGATTATAAACATTTTTTATTATTTTGTATCAAAAATATATTTTTAAAATATATTACAAAAAACCATTCATGTAAACTGTTTAAGGGATTAACAGTCATTAGATGAAATTGGGGGGACAAAGGACTGATATGACTTTTTAATGGTTTCCTTAAAGTGACTTTTAACTGATGAAAAAATATCAATGTACCCGAACCTATCGTTATACGTTGTCTTAGCTCTGTTTTATTGTTGAAGAAGTGGCGATTTTGATAGACAGTGTGAATAGTATTTTATGAATAGGGATGAAAAAGGTATCCGCACGCTGGCTAACTCAAATGCTTACGGACGCGCAGAAAAACCAGACTAAAGATTTTGCAACGCTTTTTGCATTGGTTACGACGTGATCCTGACCGTTTTTTGACTCGATTCATGATTATGGGCGAAACGTGGCATAATTACGATCCTGAAACAAAACAACAGTCATGACCTAGAAGCGACTATCTTTCCAACTCCTAAGAAATTCAAGGCAATTCCAATGCGACTATACAAACCTACCGCCTTACGACGGCCAACGCCTTACGGCGAGGCACTAGGAAGGTAAGCCAGCGTACAGCCTCGCCCCCTGACTGCCAGTTTTGTAAGGATATTTCCGCCTGGAATCAACCATCAGGATACCTACGTCCTCCCGACTGATTACGGGACCGAAGTCGCTTGCGCGATCTTTACTTCTTGTATTACAGCGGCAATTCAATAGGAATTTATCGCGGATTTGGGCGTCCTTTGCCCGTCGTACCACTAGGGATCGGGTGGCCGATAGGTCGTTTCAAGAATGGCATGAAAACAGGTCAATATAGGAACCCCTGATCAACTTCGCTGCTTAGGAAACAGTATATTTCCATAGTTTCCCGACTCCTTCAGTAATTATTATTAGACAGAGTGCACAAAACCGATTGGCTGTCACCGCACGGTGCTCAAACCGTTCAGTAGCGCCGGGAGGCAATCCCCCAGGGGAAACCGATCCACCAGCCGTGAGGCCTGGGATGCGAGAGTCCTACCCGGGGTAGTCTTCCACACGAGGAGGTTACTGAATACACTGAGAATAATATTGGTTGTTTCTTACATTACCGTTTTGCTATTACGGTTTATAGAGAATATCGATGTTTCAATCGTAATTTTCCACTCCGAAACTCCATTACTGGATTATATATAGATATCAACATTTCCCGTACGGTTAACAAGGAAATAACAATATACTGTAGTTTCAACATGATTTATGTGTCCGACTATATCCGTACGTATCCTACTACGGTGTCATGTTAGAAGCGAGATCCCAAGGTTGCGACGTAATTAAATAACATTATGTTTTAACATTGAAGCACTATAACTACCGTTACTCCAACAACGTTACGCATCATGTTAATAAACACGCATGGACCACAGTCCGAGTTATATGCGTAATCCTTGTTGAAACATGCGTATTTCCGTGTATTACATCGTTGTATTTTTCCAGTGTAGGAGCTGCACGAAACTGTTCGCTACCAATCAAATGAATAATCGGTAGTACGACGCGCTCTGGATGCTAGGAGCTCTAGTGATACAAGTTTTCTTCAAATACTAATTTGGTGCCCCCATTGCTGTCCAGGACAGGCAATCCAGTGTTTGCGTATAAACTACACGAGCTATAGCTTTGGGCCCTCATTGTCGTCAGAATGTTTGACAGCCAAAAGGGGCCCCGAAAAGAGCAAAGGGGACCCCCGAGCTTTCTAGAGCTTTAGACCGGCACTGACAGGCACCACGGTTTGCCCTCCTTCTCCCCTTTACAAATAATAAACGCAACCAGCAGTTTCTCTTATTTATTTTATTTTATTTTATTTTATTTGGTAATCAAACAGCGTTTATACATAAAAAATACAAAATATAACAATAAAATTATGACTAATTATATCTTAACACTATCTATCTATAATGTGTACAGTACATATCTCCGTTATTATACCTTATTTATATATACATTTTTTAACAGTGATTTAATATTATAGAAAAAGAGAAAGAACAAAAAACAAATGAAAATGAAATTTTACATTGAGATTATAAACAATATTAATTATTTTGTACCAAAGATATATTTTAAAAATCAAAAAATTACAAAAAAGCTATTCATGTAAGCTGTTCAAGCGATTAATATTCATTATATGAAATACGGCGGACAAAGGACTGATAAGATTTTTTAATGGTTTCCTTAAAGTGACTTTTAACTGATGAAAAAATATCAATGTACCCGAACCTATCGTTATACGTTGTCATAGCTCTATTTATTAGGGAATGCTTCGTATAATTAGAGTTATATCTCTTTATATAAAACAGGTTCGGGTTCCGAGTAATGCGAGGAGGAGCCAGAATGGATATCTTTTCGACCAGATACGCACTGTCAAAAATATTATTTATTACGTTGTAGAGAAACATCATATCGCAAATTGTACGCCTATCTTCAAGACTATCGAGTTTAAAAAGAGCTAATCTGTCCTTGTACGATTCAGCAGATCTATTTTCCCTGAAGCGCAATTGCCTTAAGATTTTTTTTTAATACGCTCGATTCGTTGCTTGTACAAATTGTATTGGGGGGACCAAATACAAGATGCAAATTCAAGTATACTACGGACATATACTACGGACATTCGTATATTACCAACAAGGTGGATATCTTGGAAAAGGGCTTGCACGCCCGTAGTAGAAAACCTAGCGATTTGTATGCTCTGGTGACAATACTTTAAATGTATATCACCAGAGCTTATATCAACTTTATCTGCCAGAAATAACCCTCGTTGGGTGTTTGCATTTCGCGCGAAAAGAAGAAAAAGATCATTTCATCCCATCTATTCGAAAAGGACGACTTGGTTCGCCTTTAAGTGCGCCCAAAAGTGGTGTTTTCTATAAGAAACTTTATAAGAGCGCCGCAATTATCTTTGCGGCTCACTTTTTGAATAAGTGCGCCGTAATTTACTTTTGCGGCGCACTTTTTGAATTTGGAACATCTTAGTCTTCAGCGCCGAAGAAATCGAACGCAAATATTGTTTGAATAAAGACTGGCTGGTACGACGGCCCCTAGTCGCGCCGCCGGCTGAATAAAAAATAAAGAAATGAAATTAAAAAAGCGCGAACGTCAATTGTTCTTGTCGCCCGCGTTTTCGACAATTTTCACGGATTGTAAGAAATTCATCGTTTTGTTTTGAAAAATTAGTTCTTCAAGTGACAGTGAAAGTATAGATTTAACTCCTGAAAGCATTAGAACTGAGGCAAGACATGTGATTGATTATCTATTACCTGCAAAATCCCGGGAGAAATATATGAAAGCCTATGGAAATTAACAATAAACTGTAACAATAAATATTCATAATTGCGAATATGCCTCAAATATAAATATAAATGTTTAGTTGTTTTATTATTAGATAGTATTTAATTTCAATTTAGTTGATACTCTATGTTTTATTAAATAATAATATTACAATAAAATATGAGGCGCCTTTTAATTTCTCATAGAGGGTGATGAAAAGTAGACTGTATCACTCGGGCGCAATATATTTTTGGCTCGGGCGCTTTTTTGAATCCCTCGCTAGGTTCAGGATTCTACTAAAGAATCCCTTACTTCGCTCTGGATTCAAAAAAGCGCCCTCGCCGTAAAAATATTATTTTGCTCCCTTGTGATAAAATCTACTATTCTCGCCTGTACAGGTTTTTAGTATGACCTCCAGCATCCGTGATCTTGGTGGTCCGCAACTACGTCGAAGGCGATGTGTTTATTATCCTGGGGGCATGCGAGCGCTCCGTGTGAAGCGATCCTCGTTATCCTTTCGTTTTTTTTGCCCGGACAGCAGCTACGCCCCGACCAGCGCGGTTAGATCCAGTTATGGTTGTTAAACTAGTAGCCCCTGAACGCGCTCACCGGAGAATTAAGTAATTTTGTCGGTGCTATTCTCACCTCTTTTATAATCGCGCCCGGTTTACACGATATGGTAATATTCCAGCCTTATCTTTACGGTTTTGTAATACAATGTTTGCTTTAGAGCTGTAATAAGAGAGCTTAAGAGGCCGTGGCCATCAAATCGCATTTATTGTCTTTAAAACTTATACATAGTTGTTTAGACACTTTATATAGCCGCTTAATGGTAAAATAACTTTAAAATGTATACTAAATATTTCATTAGAGACTCACCACACAATTGAGTTATATTAGATATTTATAACTACAGTTAGTCATGAAATTATAATATTAAAATTAAATGGTCCTATAAATAAGAAATATAATTGATTATGGGAGACAATTAGAAATAATAGTAATAATATAATAATCAATAAAATGGTACAAATGTTAAGTTAAATAAATAAAATCGAGATGGAAATTGTCAGTCATCTAATTATAATTCGTTTATATTATATAATTTTCTCGCAATAAGGTAGCCTTTTAATTTGGATTTAAATTGGTCTATTTTTCCGTTTCTACATATAATTTTAATATTCTCAAGCAGTTTATTGTAACACGCCATTCCAACGTAATTTGGATCCCTTTTGAATAATTCTAGAGATGGACGGGGTAATGCTAAATTGTGCCTACATCTGGTGAAATGCGAGTGAATTTCTTTTCGGGTCTTCATCTTTCCTATGTTTTTTAATATTAACTTTATGCATTCAAATATGTATAGTGATGGTAGCGTTAGAATACTGAGATTTTTGAAGTGACCACGACATGATTCATTATGTTTAAGGTTTATCAATATTCTTATGCCTCGTTTTTGGAGAGAGAAAATATGTTGCCCTAAAACTACTGTACACTGTAACCAGAAGGGAATCCCGTAACGAAGAATTGACTCGAAATGGGCAAAGTATATTATTTTGGTGTGTTTAACGCTCATCAGTTTCCGTATTTGCCTTAGTAAGAAACAGGCGCTGGAAAGTCTGTCGTTTAATTCATCTCCGTGAGCATTCCACCTTAGATTTTCATCTAAAACTAAACCCAGAAATTTATGGCTTTTAATATTGGCTACTGTGTTTGCACCGATAATTAAATTTTGACTGTTCATAACCTTATTTTTTCTACAAGATAAGAAGATAGATACTGTCTTAGATGTGTTAAGAGACAGATTATTTTTCTCGAACCAGGTATTCAACAGAGCCAATTCATAGTTTAACGTTTTCACTACATTCTCTATTTTGGCATCTGCAAAGCTTATGCTGGTGTCATCTGCATACAAAGTTATATTTGAGTGAGCTACTATAGATGGGAGATCATTAACATATAGCATGCGCTATTTAATTCGGACCCTTGCTAGGAGACGCCACCAGAAGAACGGTGGGGTCAGCCCTGGTTTCCGCGCCGTCATCGTTGGCACATAAATAATATTGGCGATGGGTTGGCGCCCCGTCGGACCCATAGTTAGGGCACGTCCGCAGACCGGGCTGTGCGTGGCTAAATGTGGGTATCCGTGTATATGCCAGGGCTAACTTGACTGACCCGTGCATGTTTGTTTATCCCTGCCTAAGTGTACGGCTGCGTGGGGTATCTTCATTGCCATCACCATGGACGCTTCTATAGTCGCTTGCGTTCTCCGAGGAGTTTTACGGAATTTATTTCTTGTATTCAATTATGTCTACATAATCATCTCAATTTTTTTTCGAGATGAATACGGATATAGACATTTTGACCCCTTACCCCCCTCCCCCCGGGGCGATTAGGACTATTTACAGACTGAAGTGTGTATTTGTCTGTCTGTGTATGTGTGTGACGTGTGTGTGTATTCATCCACGATAGCGCCCAAACAATTTATCTGATTGAGCTGAAATTTGGCAGGCAGGCATCATTTGGTCATGGAAAGAGTTGAAATCGGTCCACCAGAGGGCGCGCTAATCATACTTCTCGAAATATTGGACTTAAAGACTTGAACTTCGGTTCACAGTTGTCTTGTTGGCCCGAAATCACATTGTGAAATTTTGGTTGAAATATCTCATATACATGCCACACAAATAATATATTAATTGAATAGTATGGCCCGACGCTTGCGATGCGTCGATGGTTCGAAATTCGAATTCGAAGACTCACTGCGACCCGCGTTTGCAATTTGATTTTTTAAATGAATGGGATGACGAGCGTTCGAAATTCAAATTTTCATTGCATACTTATATTAATTTTCGCCAACTGCTCATCGATTTTATTTATGAAATGAATATTTAGATAAAATAAGTCCCTGGATACTTGCCGCGAAAGTCTTGGGGTAACACAGCCGATTTTTTTTATTTGCTACCGTTGTTGCTAACTTGTCCGTTTTAGTACAAGCTTCGGCGGCTTCGGCAGGCTTCGGCGGCTTCGACGGCTTAACCCATATTTGCCCAGAACTTTTTTGGGATTTCGATCTTGGTTATTTTCAGATATGTTTATGTTTATAAGACCCTGTTTATAGGACCATGTTTATAAGTATTGACTAGTTTTAGTATATATTTTTTTCTTAACTAGGTATTTTAAAGGTGTTCGAAAACGAAACGATGGGCAAATATTCTACCTTCGTTATAGATATTTCAAACGAAGATGTTATAATGAATTTATTTAATATTTATCATTATTTTTAAATGCAATCATAGAAAAAAATAGGAATGAAATGCAGAGAATCATGAAATGCAAGAAATACAAATAGGTCCATAATTTGCCCATATTTACAACAAAGCTGTACAAATACTCAACTGTACAAAGCTTTAATCAACTGAGTAATAACTTACTTTTTTCGGGAGACATTATTTTTGGACAACGCGAACCTGACACAAATTGCACTGCTTACTATTTCAATAAAAAGTGTCAATGCTGCAAAAACTTCGTTGATAATAGGGAATAGTTCCTTACACTTGGGATGGATGGCAGATTTTTCAATTTTACTGAGCTCAGAAAGGATTTCCGATGCTTTTACAAAAGTACTACGAATCACTGGGGCTTATATGGGTTAAGGTGATTTACCATAGTGTTCCACTTTATTCCTACAACATAATAACTATCCGCCTTTCTCTTTCACCCCCAACGACAAGCTTACAACGACTATAGTCGCGTCACCGAGAGGAGAGGCGCCACCTCGTTGCTCGTGACGCGACGAGAGCGGTGATTGTTTAATTTTCGGTTGTGGAATAACGCAGCGGGCGATTCGATCCTTCATCCACAAAATTGGACTCTTTTTTCACGTTTTCATGCACCGCAGCCTCAGCTCCGGTAATAGCAAACCATAGAGAGGGTTCAACCGTGTATCGTGGGGTGTTCATACCACTTTTATACTTTTTCTTTAAAAAATATCATTACACATAGGTTTCAAATATGATATATACCTACATAGATATAATTTTTGACGTGACAACGTCTTATAATTCGATGGGCCGGCTGCACGCACGAAAAAACATGACTCATGTGGCGTTACCTCGCTCTGAGGCGTTCCATTTATTATATTTATTATTCAATATAAATGCTGCCATCTACCGGTTTTGACAAGAATTATTTACTAATCTCAGTCTAAAATAGTACGAATGAAAATCACTAGATTGATTTAAATCCTTGACATAATTTTATATGTATTCTTGATATACAAAATGTTATTACTGAACGGACAATTTTCTTGTGGGTACAACGAAGTGCAACGAAGTAAGCAACTTTTATTAAAAAAATAAAAAATATGAAAAGCTATCATTAAGATGCGCTATCTAGCGGTTGGTAAAATGTCGCTGATATTGTTTATTTACGACGTATTACCTACCGCTAGATGGCGCAGCGTGCTCAAACGCTTCTCAAACCGTTATTTAACAGTTTGAGATTTCAAACTTTCAAATTAAAAAAAACAATAAACTTTAAACAATAAACAATTATACAATTATACTGCTATGCAATACATTTACATGTTGTAGTCAAATCGGTGAGTATAAAAGCATATATTTTTGGGTGTTTGTAATAAACAATATCAGAATCTTAAATGAAACTGATTCAAATGCAACCATTCCATCAGTATTTTCTTATGACGTTGTCACGTTCAACTATCGTCAGTAAACCGACTTTACAGACAACCGATTTTTTTTATTATTAACAAAGGCATATTTATATTTTAATGTCTGTCGTGCGACGTGATAGGTTAGGTTAGGTTACGAGAACTATGGTTTCGAGTCACCCCTAGCGGCGAGTAGCCAAACTTCTCCCTATGGCAGCGAGAATAGTTTCTTTTACTATCGGTATTTTGAACGCCATTCCGCGTCGCGTTTCTATCACGAAAGCGATAAATTAGCAGCGATAGCATATTCGCTTTTGTGCTGTGACATGTTGGTGTTTGTAAAACATCTAGTAGACATCTTGGCATCAGTTAAAAAGGGAAATCAACGCTCATCGTTCAACGCTCGTTCTAGACGACGAAAACTGAAAAAAAACGATATCGTGTGATTAATTTGTGTCGGGAATGAAAACGTTTGGAAAGATGTGTTTTGTTTTGTAATCATAGAATCGTGTTATAATTACATATAATAAAGTTCTATGCAAAAAATGTGTTTTTTATAATAACGATCATATTTTGTTGGTAATGATTACCATCTACTACAGGGGTTCCCAAACCTATTCGTATCACGCGCCCCTGCTGCCAAAATATGCTCCCCCCCCCGCCTCCCCCCATCAAATGTTAAATTAATAAAATAATTGTAAAAGAAGTAATAAACATAAGGTTCATTTATTGCTTATATTATATAATTATCTAAAAGTGGTAAAAAAAAACAAATCATTAATTGAGACGGATGAACTTGGATATTTTTAATCAGATTGACA
Source organism: Micropterix aruncella (assembly GCA_944548615.1). Classification (NCBI taxonomy): domain Eukaryota; kingdom Metazoa; phylum Arthropoda; class Insecta; order Lepidoptera; family Micropterigidae; genus Micropterix; species Micropterix aruncella. The sequence continues at coordinate 8,301,667 of OX155969.1, forward strand.
ATTCTTGTTTCAATTAAAGAAAGCGCACAGCGTAAATCTCCGACGAAATCGAGTTTCTTTCTATATTTCGTTTTAATTGCTACAACTGATGAAAACGCGGAATGAAATTGCGGAAGTAGAAAGTAGAGGCGGTATGCGGCCTACCCGCAAAACAACGGATTGACAGCTCTTTCAGTCTACCATGGACAACGGCGGCTGCAACGTCACCGAAACCGCGGGTGCTACAAATTTCACGCGGTAAATTCGTTACTATCCTATTTATAACTTGCTAAGCAATTGGGTACCAAACGCACCGCTGGGTACATCCGTGTAAATGTTTTATTGTGTAAAAGGTAAGATAAATCAACGCACCCTACTCCCGCCCATTGAAGAGTAAAGACAACAACACTGCCCCAGGCGGTACAGACTCTAGCACTGAAAATTACGACTTCCGGCGTTGCTATTACGACTCTGCAGTATCATTAAAACCCGCTTTTATTTTTCCACGTCCGAATCCGACCGCCCACCATTTCCCTCTCTCTCTCTCTTCATTCACAGCAATAAAAGCAATATTAATAACATAACCATTGATGCTATAAAATATAAAAACGTAATGCTAACGAGTTTGAATTAATTTAAAGCAGAGCTGCGTGAGGCTGAGGGCGATTAAATAATAATTAATAAACAATGTGGTGGATTTAAGTATGGTAGCGGTTTATGGCCGTCGCGGCGCGGCAGGCGGCGACTTGGTGGCCATGGCGCCTGCTTCTACAGCCATAACATCAATTGCGTAATGGTGGATGGTTTTCAAATTTGAACGCCGAAACTGCGCAACCCACATCCAAGAAATCCACAACTCCCCCGAGACTCTTTTTAATAAACAAAACACAATGTGGTTGGCACCATATGACTACTTTCACAAATTTCGCCTTGATCAAGCGACATACAATACATCTTACTTAGCATTATATTGCTTAATGTAATACTACGATTTGGCAACTAGGATTTTACTACGAAATGTAACGTGTAGAAGCACACGATCGCTACCTACACATATGAAGTTCCACTATGATGTTCCAAACATTAATTCATCTTCTCTATGACTTTCATTCTCTAAACATTTTTTAAACGTTCAAACATCTTTAAACATTTAAACATCCCTTAACATTTGAACATTTCTCAACATTTAAACATCTAAAGTTTCTCTAAATATTTTCTCTACACATCAATCTTAACTACACTGTGAAGTTCCAAACATGCATTGATCTTCTCTATGACTTTCATCCTCTACACATTTTCTAAACATTTAATCCCCTCACTACACTATGAAATTCCAAACATTCACTAATCTTCTCTTGTATTCAATATAGCGGCGTTCATGATATGGCAGTATGGGTGCGCAATATAATACACAACATTTTAACAACTTAAAAAGCCCGACTCCATTTTCTGCTGTCATGGCTGCTGCACTCCAAGTGCAGCAGCCATGACATAGTTATACCTACTTAGAATAGGCTATCATAAGTGAATGCGTATACAAAATGTTGTGTCTGTGCTGTTGACTATTGAGGAGTTCCCTCGTTGGAAGCCAACCCTGGGTGCCGCAGTCCTGTCTTGGTGAAACTTACAACGGGCTGTCGCAATTTAATGCATATACAAAATTTCGAGTCTGTGCTGTTGACAGCTCAGGAGTCCCCTCGTCGGGAGCCAACCCAGGGTGTAGAATCAGGTCATGCTTACCATGAAAAATACATTGTCATCGGAATTAAATCAACATGTACATTTTCAACTTCCTATGATACTATTTGAGGAGTTCTCTCAATTCCTCATGGATGCCATCACCAGAACAGGATTTTGTCAAAAATGGGACCAATCTGCAAGTATATCCTTGCAAATAAAAAAGAATTATTCAAATCGGTTCATAAATAGCAGAGTTATGAGGAAACAAACATAAAAAAGATACAACCGAATTGATAACGTCTTCCTTTTTTGAAGTCGGTTAATATATAGCGCTCTAAACCTATACGGTATCATATTTCGAAATAATATAATAATAAACGATTTAAAAAAAAACAGCGCCTAATATTTTAAATATTATTTATACATAAAGGTCTCAATTTTTAATTCGGTAGATAGGTTTCGATAAAGAGGTTTTAATACGTAACAATTAAGCACTTTAACGTTCAGAGTTACCAATAGTAGGCATTCTATCTCTGCGTATTATTTTCGTGATGTAATCAGTTTGTATAAACAAACCGTTTGAGTCACCCCTAGACATTCCCAATAAGTAACCAACGACTTATGGAAGGATTTTGAGCGTGATATCCCTTCGGGAAGGAGATTGACCTGATTGAAAACTCAAGTTATTGTATTGTCGGCGAGCAATAATCCAGGGTCGCACATCTGGATTTTCATCGGATGCAAATTTGACTTGGTTTTTTTTCTTCTCGATGAATTGGGCATTTATAATCCTATATAATTGCCCTGAAGCTATGAGATTAACTTTCAACAACGAGAGTAGTTATGCCTGATAGTGTTCCTCGACTTCTTCAATATATCCGTCAAGTTGGCTAACGGTATGGTCGAGCAGACTGTCCATCTCGTCGTCGTCGAGGTCGTCCAAGTCGAGGGTGATTTTGTCTAGGTCTATCTTCATTTTCGGTAGATTTTCGCAGGACTGGCTATTGCAGGTCCAGCAGAAAATAGAAAATTTCGAACCTGCTTTCCTGCAGCTGCAAGCATTCCTGCATCCCTTCTTGCAACTGCAGAAAATCATTTTCAGCAGGTTTGAAGGGGCTACTTCCCTCTACATAATCTTTGGAGAAAGGCCTCGGGCTATAGCAACCCATCCCCATTCGAGCGGATTCTTTTTGTAGCCCAGCCACTGCTGCACCTGGTAGTATGTCCCAAACGAATGTAGCTATACAGCATCCTGCGTGGGAGGAAGTCAGGTCAGATTGAGACTGCTCTTGACTGCAGCCTTTGTGAAGAGCGTGTAGCAGAGGTAGTTAAGGTGTTTGACTGGACCTTTCTCCACTATACAGTTAAATGAGGATTTTTTTCCCGGTTTCAGCTACTTGGGCAAGTGTCGCAGGTGGATTAGGAAAAAACTGCAGCTTTCTCTTTAAGCTCTACATGTTTTTATTGTATATAATATTATTATCAAAAACGTACCCCTTCATGTTCAAAATGGGGAAAAAACGATAAATGTGCAAAAGTTTAGCAGTTTTTTAAATATTCAAAAGCGTTCCGGATGGCTGTCAAGTTCGAAGCTTGGATTTTGCATCTCAGGCACATCTCATACAAGAAAAAAACGAAACTAACTACCGCAAGTTGATGCAACTTAGGCCACCTATAACCACGAAAAGGTTCTGTACTATATAATAAACAAGACACTTCTGTAATATATAATACAGAACCAGGATAGAATGAATCCAAAGGCGTTTTTTAAAACACATTAATTATCGCGGACGCTTCGGTCTTCCTACGTACGAGAGCAGACTGGACCACTTCGGTATTCAAGCTCTAGAAGACCGACGCACTGTGGCTGATATGGTACTGTTACACAATGTTATCCACAATAACATAGATAGTCCATACCTTGTTGAAAACTTACGTTTTTTCGTTCCTCCGCGATTAATTCGCAATTCACGCACGTTTAAGGTCTCTCGTGCCAATTCCAATACCAACTACGGGAAAAATTCTATCGCTTATAGGCTGATGTGCACGTACGACTCTCGTTTCTCCGCCATCGACATTTTCAACCTCAACCAACCGACGTTCGTTTAAGAATTATTCAAATCAATTGCACCTAACGAGCTTGTTAATACCTATCGTACTTAGTTATATACTTTTCATGCAATATATCAGTAGCTACTACAAATATCTATAAATATCTATAAATATTTATTATGTATCTATAAATATCTATACACATAAATAAATATCTGTATCTATATATCCACTATTCGACCTACCTATATCTTTATTTATAGCTATATACATATACACATACCATCGTCTAACTCCTTCTTCCTAATCACTTCCAATTCCCTACCTCTCCCATCGGTTTCTATGTTAATTTTATATTTAATATTATGAACTCAATTTATTTTATAATCAAATTTTAAGTGTAATATGCTGAAATCCAAATGGGTAATATGCGGAAATCAGTTTAATATGTTACTTTCGTAGGAAACGATTATCGGCGTAATGTTTTTCTTTTTTTTTTCTCTACACACGTATGTATATTGTATGCGCTGTATGTTTCCAGAAATAAAACTAAAAATAAAATAAAAAGATAAACTATTTGAATTCCATTTCAAACTCTTTTCTTTTCTTCGGTTCGATTTAATTGAATTTTATATATGTTTTAATCCATGAAATGCCTTATGTGGCGATAAACTAGGGTGATAGTCTAAAGGCCGATAAAAAGCAGAAAAAAAGAAGAAGAAATTCACAATTTGTCTGATTATTGCCAAGCGACGCGACGACGCGACGGGGCATACATGGTTCATATTAGTCCACAACAGCGCTTCGCAAACTTTTTTGGACGCGGAATCCGCGAAACGGATGGAAATCGCTTTTGTTTAGTAAAAACCCAATTCTCGCTTTTTAGATTTCACGCAGACTTTTCAAATTCACAGCCTCGTATCTCTTTTTACCCCGAGTTTTTGCGATAAAGATTTAAAGCAGTAACATCGACCAGATTATTCGTTAACGTGTCCGGGCCAGGTTAAAATACGTCTCTCCAAAAATACGCGGCATGGACGGCTTTGTCCGAGACCTTATTTCGAATTTTCAGCGCAAGCGGATGAAGCGTTTGGGCGATATCGTGGATGAATACACACACAGACAGACAGACTTCAGTCAATCTCGATTTTTTTTGCGCAATGCTTTAGTTCCTCGTCGCTGGGTAGGCCAGTAAAATATTTCAAATCAAATGAAATCACTTATCGTCTTGAGAAAAAAATTACTTTCGAGATAAAAAAATGTCTATTTACAAGTAAAACCCAATAAGTTACGTAGGTAGGTAATATTTCGAGATAACGTTTTAATATTGTGAAATTTATTTCGCTAAATTAGTATAATTATAACATCATTTATTATAACCGTACAATTTATCATCTAATTGCAAAATATTTTTTTTTAAATGGGAAAGTTATCTTTACAAAAATAAATAAATAACAGGATGAGGCAGGGAAAATAGCAATTGTTGAGTTTTCGCTGACTATTTCCGCAGGGAAAACTTTGTGTGTCGTTAAGGAAACAACATTTTTTTCAAAAGGAAAATTAGTTTTAATAATAATAATAAAGAAACTCTTGATTTGAACCTAAAAATTAAAATTCAAAAAGTCGAGCTTTTTGCCACATAAATATCTTGTAAATACTCTAGTCACTGTGCTGTGGTACATGCGCGCGTTGTTGATTTAAAGATTGTTACACAAATAAGTTTGTCTGCATAAGTATTGTCTGTATTTTAAACTATGAATGCCCGAGGAGAGTTGATCGTGAGAGGCAGAAGAAAGACAGGGAAGAACTAGTTACTTATTAGAAAAACAGTAATTTTAGAGTTTAGTCTTGAATGGCTTTTATGATGCAAGTTTCGTATATTTGCTGAATAATCGTTCCAGAGTCTTGCAGCATGATGGGCACAGAAAGAGTAGGAGTAGAAATCAGTATTAGGTATGACGAGAAATTTTGAGTCAATTGTCGGAGGCTGACCGAAGTACGCGACCGTGGGAACTTAATGGTTCGAAAAGCTCGTCGAAATAGGATCGTGTCGAATGGGAGAGTACACAATAAAAGAGAGCATATGAATATTTCATCTTTGGCATACTAGCAACCAATTTAACCGTAGCCTATATTCGGATATGTGATCATAGTTGGGCGGTGTCGACTAGAACGGGCGAACCCGTCACCCCAGAATGGTATAACAATATTTAATCGTTCTTTCAACCGTGGGATGAGCGTAGAAGACTTAGACAAAGACAATTCACTATCTGGCTCTGTCAACTAGCCCGCGAGAGCCCAAAACTTACCGCCCGGCACCGCGTAGTTAACCCAGCGGGCAGACCAAGCGCCCTTGCTACCAGTTATGATCAGATTTCACCGGCCTCCCGAATCTATTTCGGTGTTTCCCGAATCTATTGCGGACTTTGTCATCCTTTGCCCGGATCTTCACCCGGTTATCGCGGAGCCGACTGGTCCTTTCGAGAGCAGTTGCCAAAATGTTAACAACCACCCCCACTCTATAGGAAACCGAGCCGTTTCCAGACGCGGCCGTTATCAGTCGGAATGCACAGTCGATTGGCTGACACCGCACGGTGCCCAGACCGTCCAGGAGCGCCCGAAGGCACAGAGTCCTACCCGGGCTCGCACTTCTGCATGAAGGCTGCCGGATGGGTGTTGACCTGTGAGTTGGGCCGACCCTAAAACATGGTGGTCATAGTGGTCCAACTGCACTGGGTCCATCCGAATCATCTCCCAACACGTGATCATAATTATGTAGACCGAAGATGAATCGTATGCATATATTTTGTAAACGTTCAAGTTTGTTGAGCAGTTCCTCTGATAAATCGAGGTAAGCCATACCTAGTATAGCCACATAGAGTAAGAGTCAAAAATCAAGTAAGAGTCAAGAATCAAAGTAAGAGTCAAGAATCGAGGTAAGCCACATAGAGTAAGAGTCAAGAATGGGAAAGAGGAGAGACTGTGCAGTTTTATATCACACAATAGAAATAAAAACAGTACAAGCAACGTTGCATACGCAAGACATCGTAAGCAAGCCTGTTTTGGCATTGTTTTGCCTAAATTAACGACATTAAAAAAAAACAATTATAAACACAACACTAACAAAGTCTTAGATTTTCACGAACGGCATTTTTCATGTACAGAATAGGATTTTTAACGTGTTGGGTCCCATTCGACAATGGTCACATTCAACTGACAATAATTCCGATATAACGATAATATTTCGATAATATAAAAGATTTATTTATTTATTTAAGAATTAATTACTACAAAACATTGTTTTTGCTTATAAAAATAACAGGAACCGAATGGCTTATTTGAATCTGTCACCCAACTGGGACTAGCCCGTTCTAGGATGGACAGGACTCTAATTTTACAATAAATTATGTAAAATCTTTATTAAAATGCTTATAAATCTAAATTGCCCTAAAATATGATCCTCAAAAAAAAAACAATCAAAATAGAACGAGACAATCAGAGAATTTACATAAAACTAAAGATAAGATAGTAGATAATCTAAGAAAGAGTAAGATAAATCTATTATAAAAAAATTAAGAAGTCAATAAGTAATATTTAATATATGTTAAGAAATATAAAAATTATTATAAAATAAAGTACAATTCATTGTCAAAACAATATATAACAACAAAATGAATTTTTGGTAATTAGTTGAATGTTAAAATATAATCTACATACATAATATTTAAAAACATATTAATAATTTGTGCACCTATGTTTTATTAAACTATACTTTCTAACATTTGATGTATGGTTAGTCTGTCATGACTCGAGAACCATTCCTTTATTTTATTTTTGAATACCCTAAATGTCAAATTCATTTTTATTTCCATATTGATCAGATTGTAAAATCTCGGCGTAATGAAAGAATTTGTCCAAATGATGTTTTCATCCTGGGTATTATTAGGCTATTTTCTAAAACTTGTCTCGTTGGTCTTCGGTTCTGAATTATTCCTGAATTTGAATTATTGTCCAAAAATAGCTTTAAGAGATATAACGATAATATAAAGTTTCGCGGATCACAGTTTAGCAACTGTTGCTCGCCGTTTTTGTGCCTCAGGGCTGGGGGCGCGGTGGCGTGGCGTGTTTGTTTTGCAAACTCGCCGTAATAACAGTGATTATGAATGAAGGTGAGACTATGAACGAAATTCATAAGAGCGCTTGCTTAACCGGACCTACATACAAAACGCTCGCGGACCGTCGCCCGCAGCTTGGCTACCCCTGAACGAGTCGAACGAGTAAGATTCCGTACCAAACCTTCAACAAATCCATTGATTATATAGAATATTAGATTGCTGAACGCCGTACTACAATTTGGCAACCAGGAATTTACTACGAGACGCAACGTGTAGATGACACTCATAGCTCCAAAATTGATTAATCTTCTATTATTATGTTTGATATGGCGACTTTCTTGGTGTGACGGTATGGAAGCGCACTGTATATAGTGCTCTAATCCTTTAAGGGCTATTGAACATAGATGTATTAGTAAAAAAAAAAAACTATTTTTGTCTTAAAAATATTTATGGCGACTTTTATTTTTTTTTTCTTTTTGTACGTTTTTCAGTACGTTTGATTCCTGAGTTAAATTATAAAATAATGAAATTTTGAAAAAACTTCGCATCTTTATGGATCTCAGGGATACTTATCCATCAATTTATATAAATTATTTTATTTGTATAATTTTAAATGATTAAAAGTAATTAAAAATATTAATTATTTTTAGTAATTAAAAGAAAAAAATGCAATGGTAATTTGTTTTTTAAATCTTACTTATTTGGGGTAGGTATATGCTAATATTTAACCATCTTTATGGGTAATAAGCCTTCAAAAAGGTTAGGAGCCGCTGATCTAGGAGGACATGACACTAGAAGAAGAAGAATAGTTCGAATCTTAGAATAGAATAACTTTATTGTGCTAAAAAAATAAAACTTAATGGTTTATAGACTGGTTTTATAAAAAAGGTTTTTTTAAAAGTTTTATAAAAAAGACATAACACTGGTTTTATGAAAAAGACAATTTATGCACAAATGGCGGACTTATCGCTGTAGCGATATCTTACAGTCAACTATTTGATAAAATAATTCCTAATTATCACAGTACAAGTAGTAAAGTTAAATTTAAAATGAACTTATACAAATATGTCAGTAACTTATGCTAAGGTTGCCCAGGGAAGGATAAAGGAGAGGACAAGGTGAGGTATTTGGTTAGTGGCTGTGTAAAAATAAATGTTTCTTCAACAACTTTTTGAAAGTATGCAACGAAGGTGCATGCCTGATGGAGTGAGGGAGCCGATTCCATGAACGAGCAGAATGGACTGTAAAAGAGTGCGTGTAAACAGACGAATGATGTATCGGAATGGCGAGTGATTTCTCTATTCGAAGCGGCTATATTCGGTATAAAAATTGAGACTGTCTCGGAATGGAGACTGCACTTTAAGAATCGTCTAGCTGATTGTCCAACACGATTAGTACGAAAATTTTTGAATGATATTTCAAAGAGGGGATGATATAATTTTGTCTCGCAACTCGCCAGAGGCCATGCGTATCGTTGAAATGAGACACCATTCTATTATTTGTTACTATTAAAACCATTTCTAGTTCAAAGCGCGCCATCTATATAATAGACAGATAATTTCTCATATATTTTTTTACTTTCCTGGCCCAAGGTAAAGTATTGTGAAAGCGCTAAAAAAAAATTCAAAATGAAGACAGGGGCAGTGAAAATATCCATTTTGACTGCCCCTGAGACGATTGCGACTATTTCCAGATTGACGGCTGTGGGTCTGTGTGTGTGTGCACTGAAAAAAATATAACGATGTAAAACACGGAAATACGCATCTTTCAACAATGATTACGTATATAACTCGGACTGTGGTCCATATGTATCGATTAACATGACGCGTAATAACGCTGTTGGCGTGACGGTCTTTACTGTGAGGTAATGTTAAAACATAATATTATTTAATTACGTCGCGACCTTCTGATCTCGCTTCTAACATGACAGCATGTGGGAGTATACGTACCTACGGTTATATTCGGACACATGAATCATGTTGAAACTACAGTATACTGTTATTTCCGTATTATCCATATGGCAAATATTGATACATATACTCGAGCAATGGATTTTCAACAAAATGCCTTGTAATTCAACAAAATTGCTACTGAAACACCGTTATTTCGTATAAAACCGTAATAGCAAAATGGTAATGTAATAATCAATCCAATATTTCTCTCAGTGTGTGTCTTTGTGTTTGTGTGTGTGTATTCCCGCAGCATAGCGCCTAAACGCTTCATCCGATCGAGATGAAATTGGCATGCAGGCATCATTCGGTCATGGCAAGAGTTGAAAGTTGCATTGTAGTTGAATTCGGTCCACCAGAGGGCGCGCTAGTCATGCCTATTTCACTCTCGAAATATTGCATTCAGACTTGACATTCGGTACACAGATGCCTGGTTTCACCGAAATCACATTGTAAAATAGACATCAAAAGTGGTTGGAATATCTCTTATACAAGCGACGCAAATAATAGTCAAATTCCGCCATATTTAAGAAAACCCTAAATCATTTTCGGAAAAATACCATTTATTACCAAGGAAAATACTAAAAATATACTAATTTGACGCACGGAGGAGGTTGGCTTCGTGGGGGGGGGGGGGTTGGTTGGTTTGGGGGGCTGCCTATTTGCCGGGAAAGTCTTTTGGTGACACCACCGATTTTTTTGTATTATCGACCTGTACAGTATAAATAAATAAATATATGATAAAATTATTCTATGAAATAAACATATTTTTGCCCATGTCGTCTTATTAGCAACTAGAGGAATCCTACGATATTTCGAATTAAAAAGTACATCTATATCGTTTCTCCATACAAACTGTGAAACCCCTTTTCACCCCTTTAGGGGTTGAATTTCAAAAATTCCGCCCTTAGTGAGCGGTTGCGTTCTAAAAGGAACCTATGTTAAAAATTTCAGCTTTCTAGGTCTAAGAGTTTGGGCTGGGCGTTGATGAGTCATTGAAGAATGAATGAATCGGAACTTCTCTTTTTATATATGAGATAACTAAAACGGTTGATGAACCAAGATCAGTTGTGTCACCCCCAGACTGTGATTTCTGTTTTAATCAGAATAGTAATTTCATAAATAAAATCGATGAGCACCCTCTCTCCGCCAGGCGACGAACCCAGTTGAGTGCCGTTACTCGGCTAACCTCGGGCGGCCCGGCGTTATTATTTGATTAAAATGTATGGCGGAGTTTAAATATTATTAGTGTAGCTGAGATATTCTAACCAAAATCTTCTGCAAATCTAAAAATTCTACTACTATTCTACAATGTGGTTTCAGCCCAACTATCTGTGTACCAAATTTCAAGTCTCTAAGTTCAATATTTCGAGATTGATATACGTTTAGTGCTCCCCATGGTGGACCGATTTCAACCACAATATTTTTTAACTCTTGCCATGACCAAATGCCTGCATGCCACATGCCTCCATGCTAAATTTCGGCTCAATCGGTTGAAGCGTTTGGGCGGTATCGTGGAGGAATACAAACCGACAGACACACACACATAGACATACTTCAATCTGGAAATGGTCCTAGTTGTCTCATGGGGGCTTACAATACATAATTCCATTTGTATTTCGAAAAAAAATTGCGCCCTTTATCTATGGCGCAATAGTTGCACTACATGGAAGAGTTCTCCTTTACTTCGTCCTAATGTTGATTTCTTGATATATTTTATGTATATTTTTTCAATTCAATTCAATTCTGTATTGAGAAATCACACAGTATTACAGTAATAATATTTTTTAAATGTATGCAGATTTACAACAAATAAAACCAGTTACGGATTTCAATAAAATTACATAAATTAGGTTTTTTTTAAACTACTTAATAAAACTAATGTACCTTCAATTTTAGAACTACATAAGAGTTTAGTATGCAGGGTGTTTGTGTATGTGTTTATGGGAGTGTGTTGAGCGCGTAAGTGTGGAGTGTGAGCGTGTATGATATTAGTAATGGCGTATATAAAATATAATAATAATAATAATCAATAAAAACGAATAGTCAGCTTATTGTATCGGTTAGGGTTTGATTTACGGAGTATTTGTGAGTGATTATGGAATTATTAAACATATCAATATCATTTAAATGGGTATTATAAAGCTCACAGCAGCGTGTGAGCACTCCATTCCTTGATGCATTAGTTTTAAAACGCGGCAATCGAAACAGGTCAAATTGGCGTGTGGTCCTCATTGGGGCGTTAATATTGATCGCTTCCACCAGGTCAGAGCAATCGAATACTTATACCATTCATTATTTTGTAGAGGCACAGGGCATCATTTAGGTTGCGCCGATAATATTGCGAATTTATTTTAAATAGTAAGGCCGCCTTATTAGTAGTATTACAATAACTTTTCGTCTTGAAATTTAAGTATCGAACGAACTTATTTTGGATATTTATTATGTAGATCCTTATCTTTAGATAAATTTTTGGTAATATATGCGACGTTTTTATTTACAATATTATTTCTTGAATCTCAAGTAGTTTCAATGTAATGCAACATATGGCAGTGTTATTAAAATTCTTTATTATAAACTTTTTATAAAAGGGCATAACTTATTTGCGTATAAGTTAGTAATATTATTTATTGTGGACAGACAGCTTTGCTGATACGTCCGGATCAGATCTTGTAAAGCTAGTCATAAACAATACCTTGCAAAGCTAGTCATAAACAGATCAGATCTTGTTAAGCTAGTCATAAACAAGTTTTGGAGGCACAAGTCGAAACTGTTTAAATTGATTGACAGAGCTTGCACTAATCCCTTAAAATGGTTGTTTATTCCACATGTCCACCACTCTATTTTGAAGAACGCAGGATTAGATTTAAATTTTGCACGCTTGATATTTTTTGCTGTGGCTTCGGAGATTTGTGTTGACATTAGATTTATTAAATATTCTTTAGCCCTTGTCCATCGCTATAATTTGTGAGAACTTTATGTCCAATCATGTCCCTTCCTTGTCTTCTTTGTTTGAGAGTAGTGAGGCTAAGCGATACAAAGCGATTATCATAATTCCTATTCTTCAGGTCTACTGGCATTTTGGTTGCCCTCCGCTGCTCCTTTTCCAGGACAGCTACACCTTTGCATACGTAGCGGTTCTAGAGCTGATAGCCATACTCAAGAATAGGTCTCACATATGCCTCGTAGATCTTTATAAAAATTGACTGTTGTTGGAAAGCTTTCCTTATCATATAGAGAGTAGAATTGGCCCTTTTAGTGATTGCAACTACGTGTTTTTCCAATTTTAGGTCATCACTAATAACTACCAATTTATGATTATATTATATATTAGTTATACTTTCAACGCCGGATTCAGACTTGATAAGGCCCTAAGCTATTTAAGCTATTGCTGCAGTATATTTAAGTATATATGACAATTGCTCACTCGGACATTTTTTTTGGGAGCTCCCAAGAAACTGGGGTCCTTAAGCTTGTGTAGCTTATACGTAAATCCTGCACTGTATACTTCGACATAGTTATAATGTAATTTAGGTCCATGCTTGTTCCGGATTCTGCCTATCTGGCATATTAGACTTAAAAATGCAAGTAGCTAAAGCTATGAACGTCTTTATATAATATCGTTTAATTCACTGTTTTAATTGGTAGTAATAAAATTGCATTTTGAAGCCGTTTTTCTGGTTGAATTATTGCTCGGCAGCGTCGAGACTGATTACACGCATGAAAAGTACGCCAGTGGCGTCGAACTGTGTCGCAACATATTTTATATAAGTGCTCTTCAATTCTTATTTTAAAAATTATATTATTTGAACATTATTCATTACCAAATTGATTAGTTCAAAGATACCCATTTGGCCTTATTCACTTTCTCTTTTGCTTGCTTGTTTGCTCAATTGTGTAATTTTCAAATCTTGATTATGCGTAAACTATGGCTTTTGTAAGACATGAAAGTTTATATACATATGTCGCAGACATTTCTGTTTGTTCAGACATAAAAGTTTATAATATGACATTTGAACAATTCATGGGAGATATTAAAATGACAACTCGATATGATCATTTCCCTAAACAATCCATTAGTTTCATCAAATCCCGTAAACTATTAAAACATATTAACCAGAAGTGTTTAACAAAAGAGTTTCATTTATTTTTACACGACTGCACAATAAAAAGGGACTATTTAGTGTTTATACGACTGCCCAATGTTTACAATGTTTACAATGTAGCCCAAAGACGAGTGTTTACACAACTGCCCAATGTTTACAATGTAGCCCAAAGACGAGTGTTTACACAACTGCCCAATGATTACAATGTAGCTCAAAGACGAGTGTTTACACGACTGCACAATATTTACAATGTTTACAATGTAGCCCAAAGACGAGTGTTTACACGACTGCCCAATAAAAAAATGTGTTCAGGGTTCATCTACGTATTTTTACTTGAATGGCTCATTATGTACCTATGGAATAAGACATTGTTTGAATGTCCGTCGCGGCTTCGCACGGTGGCACGGATCCGAGAAGTTTAATTTTCAATGACTCTGCCGCATAGACCTAGTTGAATTTGAGCGAGTGCCTTGGTTATGTCGACTTTGAGGGCATCGGCCGACTGCGGGCTATTGGCATAGCGACCCGCGACTTCAGAAAACCAAAAAAGAAAAAGTCAAATTGCACGATCTTGGTGGGCAATTCACGTCACCTCCTCAAGAGATAACTATGCACTAACGAGCAATCATTTCGATATTAAAGTTTTAACGTGCTGCCCAATCGTGTCACTTACCATGGTGATTTGATATCAGTGACTGAATAATAAACAACATATTTGTCAGACGCCGCCAAAACAACATGGTAGCCATATACGTCAACCATATACTGACAGTATATGGCTGACAGTATATGGCTGACAGTACTGACAAAACAACACGGTAGCCATATACTACCATGTTGTTTTGGCGGCGTCTGACAAATATGTTGTTTATTATTCAATCACTGATATCAAATCACCATGGTAAGTGACACGATTGGGCAGCACGTTAAAACTTTAATATCGAAATGATTGCTCGTTAGTGCAATAAAAATTTGCTAACACCACCCAAGCTGCGCGAAAGAATTAGAAACGCAATCAGTCTGGAAGACAATCTGTATTGTTTGAAAGGTCCTCTTATTGGAAATTCCTCACGAACCGCCTTCGCTGCATCCCTGATAAGTATATTACTGTAACCAGCTCCGCCCCGAGTTATAACCGCGTATTATCATAAAGTCGGTTATAAGTGGCGCGCTCTCGGAGCACCTCGTGAGCGTGATGATTTATCTGGCGGACGGGAGGTGGCGGTCGACGCGTGTGGCACCGATCAGACTCCAGCTCCACACCAATTATTGGCGCCAGTCCTGAGACCTGGGAAGAAATGGCCGGAAGAGGGACTGCGATCAGTGAACATTTAACTCCATAAGTCGTCCCTACATTGCTGTTGGTCAAATAGCCACCCCTCGTAGTGCAGTCTTGGATTACACTTTAAGGAACACCATTTGCTGGTAAACATTTGTTGCGCAACATTGTTGCAAGAAATGTATGGCCCCAAGCTTGCTCTCCCCGAAAGTCTCCCCAAGGAGGGAAAGTGTAGTGAACGCACATTTTTTTTCTTTCGAGATGAAGACGGAAATACTTATTTTGAGCCCCTCTGAGACGATTAAGCCCCTTTCCAGATTGAATTCTAACTGTGGCTTTGTCTGTCTGGTTTATTTGTTTGTTTGTTTCTACGCTTTATTGTGAAATTTCACAATATGCGGGTTTATTATCATACGACAATCCCATACAACCAACCCTACTATGAAGTGTTTATATGAATGTGTGCGTGTAAAATGTGTGTAAGTGTTTGTATTGTTATTGCATTCAATCGACAGAACTGAAAAGCATTTCCTTTAATTATATCCTAACGGAAAATGGTGACCCAATCGGCAATCGAACTTGGGACCTTACAATGTAAGATCAGACGACCTAACCACTATGCCACCGGATTAATTATGATGCATACTGATAAGGAAATAAATAAAATATAATTATCCAAATTTGTTTAACTAGTAGGTACGTAAGTAGTCCAAAAAATCCTGAAAGGAGTTCAGAAATCCTGACATATCAGGACAAATCCTGACTCCTACTGAAACTATCCACATACATGAATATGAAAAAAATGGTTTTTTAATCCAAAGGCTTTCCCGGAAAGTAGCCAGGGATTTATTTTACCTGAATAATTATTTCACAAATAAAGTCGATGAGCAGTGTCGAAAACCTGTTAATATGTGAAGTAGCGGAGTTTAATTTTTTAATTTTATTTTTATTTACAATTATCTACAATAATTTACAAGCATATACAGCAAATGGACTTATACATTACAATGTCATAGACGAAAATCCAGTAGCAATAAACTGATAACATGTTATGCCAGAAACTGTTGCCGGTGATCCTATTTTAATGTCGCCTAACTAGGCAATAGCCTGTTCTAATGCGGACATTTAAATTGTTGTAATTATATTATGAACCAATATAAAAAACAGGTAATGTAGAATATAGAAAATTTGAGAGAATGTATACACTAAGAGTTATTATTAATTCTTACAAACTGGAAAATTGATAATATAAAATTGTTAACCTTAACATTATCATAAAAAATGTACAATTAGCTAGTATGTAGATAATCATAATTGCTTAAAACTAGAGCGAAATAGTCAAACCTAATTGTAAAAATCAAAAATGAGTAAAATATTTTTTGTTTAGGAATTAAAATGTAAGATGAGATGAAAGATATATAATTGTTAACTATAATATAATCCATAGTAAAATGTTAAATTCCCTTAACTCACAACGTTTTTTCAGTCTCATAGTAATATTTACAAAATATTACAAGGGGCTTTACAATGACATATAGCTAGCCACTATTGGTCGGTATATACTCGTATAAATTTTCGCCAATTCTCCTTTAAGTAATTTGGAAAATTACTGTTGAAATATTATCCAAAAATTCGTTTGTCTCATGTCATATTTTTTAAAGGTTTACTTCTCAAAAAAATACTTCAAAATGCCTCACCAATTGAGAAAACCTGTCAAGAAAATGTTTTTTTCCAAAAAACGTACTTACAGATGGCGGCAGATTTCCTGATCCCTCGTTCACATGCTCAGATCACACGTATTGCATTTATTGAACGTAAATGCGCTGAAACCAAAAAAGGATAGAAAGCCTAATCCTTTAAAGGATTTATTTACCTTTTCTGTTTCAGTGCATTCGTGTTCAATAAATACAATACATGTAATCTGAGCATGTGGGCGAGGGACCGAGAAATTTAGCGCCACGAATACGTAGATTTTGGTAAGCTAAGCTATGGAACCCTTGGTGTGCAAGTGAAATGTACTTGACAGGTTTTATTTGGTGCAGGAAAGTAAAGCTACCCACCGGCATTTGTATGAACAACTGATCGCATATCTAGGTTTACCTATATCAGCATAATATATTAGATACTTCTTGAGAAGAAATCTATCCACGTTCTAACCAGTCTCACATATAAGAACATGTGGAACGTACATGTATAAATATACAAAATATATATGAACGCGTATAAGTAGTTATATTGGCCAACGCCATTCCCCATCCTCTTTAATTTGAAAAAGTACTGTTAAAATAGTATCGAAAATTTTGTTTGTCACATGTTATTTTTTTATAGGTTATCTTCTTTATAAAATACTTTAAAACGCGTCACCAATTGAATTCCATTTGTACCTATGTTTTGGAATATCCTAAAAACAATAAATCCAAAAATCTTACTGATGTAGATTTTAGGAAGGTAAGGTACGGAACTCATGGTGTGCAAGTGAAAGTTGTACATGACTGGTTGTTTAATTTCAGTAAAAGAAAGTAATGTTATTTACAGGAATTTATATGAAGGATTGATCGCATATCATAGAATAAAGAAAGTTAGATGGGCGGATTTTTTGAGACGTGTACCAATAAAGTTTTTTTTACTAATTGTTCAACCGGCTAACGTTTTTTTTTTTCAGTGGATGTAACGAATTTACCGCCACGAAAATGATTTTAATATATTTCCATGTGTGGCTTTATCAATGAAATAATACTACAGTCTCTAAAAGTTACTAGTTAATTATAAATAAGATAAAAAGCGAATTAGGGTAGGCTAGACAACGACGGCTGCAACGTCGCCGAAACGTCGGGTGTTACAAACTTCACGTGGTAAATTCGTTTTTATCTTATTTATAATGTCAAACAACCGCGATAGTCTCCGATTACTAATTAATTGATCATAATTGATGTAAAAGCCTTAACACTTTATATATAGGTTGCTACTTAAGTTTTGAAATATGCCAACATCAGTGTAGATATGTCAAATCTGACATCAGTGTAGATATGTCAAATATGACATAAGTGAAGATATGTCAAATCTGACATTAGTGTAGATATGTCAAATCTGAAATCACTGTAGATATGTCAAATCTGACATCAGTGTAGATATGTCAAATCACATAAGTGTAGATATGTCAAATCTGACATCAGTGTGGATATGTCAAAACTGACATCAGTATCGTAAAGTTTGACGTTTTTAATGGTGTACGTGCTCTGTTTTTTGGATACGAGTGATATTTATATTGTTACAGTGACTTCAAAAATTCATTTCGCCCAATAAATGGAATTAAATCGTGAACATTTTCGAAGAGATGATATTTTATGATTTTTACCTGGACTAACGCAACAACAGTGTGCCGATCAATCGCTTTCAGTTTTGGTGATGAAGCACCATCCCGGGCAATCGTTTTTCGCCGGTTTTCTGAATTTAATCGTGGTCGTAGTTCGACCCAGGACGAATTTCGTGAGGGTCGTCCAAAATTAGTTGTTGTTCCACAAAATATCGATGATGTGCGCGTACTTAATTATACAAGATCGTCCTGTGACATACTGAGAGATTGAGGAATGTTTGCGTATTATTTACACTCGCATATATTCAATATTTCATGAACATTTGGCAGTCAAAAAGATCTGTTCGCGTTGGATACCGCATAATTTAACAATCGCTCAAAAAAAGGCTCCTGTCGATTGGTGCGAAGATATCTTGAAAAAATTCGACTGCGGTGCTTCAAAAGACGTTTATAAAATCGTGATAGGTGAGAAACATGGATATATGTATATGAGCCTGAAACTAAACAGCAATCAACTGCATGGCTTTTTCGGGAGTTAATGGGCCCTTGGTGAGTTGGCCACGAAGACCATTTCCGTTCAGGTTTGGTCACACTCACGGGTCAACACCTATCCGACGGCCTCCATGCATGAAGTGCGAGCCTGGGTAGGACTCTGGCCTTATGGTTAGTTTCCCCTGGGAATCAACCTTCTGGCGCTCCTGGACGGTCTGCGCACCGTGCGGCGTGAGCCAATTGACTGTGCATTCTGTCTAACAGTCGGCAGAGTCTGGAAGCAGTACTGTTTCCTATAGAGCGGGGGTAGTTGCGCACCTTACGGCGACTGCTCTTGAAACGACCATCAGCTACCCGATCCTGGGTGTACAGCCGGGCAAAGGACGCTGTGGTCCGCGATAGATTCGGTAAATACCGTTTCACCGCTTCGTAAGGGAGAGGACCGCGCAAGCGACCTGGAACTCGTAACCAATAGAGAGACTGGAGTAATCTGGTCACAATTGGAAGTAAGGGCGTGAGTGTAGGCCCGCCGGTTAACACTCCTGGCTATTAAGGCGTTGGCCTCTTACGGGCTCGTAGCGTAGCTTCATGGTGGACTGTTTTGTCCTCAAGTCTTCTGCGCTCACTCCAGGGAGATAGAACGACTAATCGTTAAAACTTCCTGAGGTGACGGGCTCGCCCGCTGTAGTCGACAACCCTAGTTGAATGGCTTTTTCAAGACGAGCCAAATCCAACAAAAGTTGTTCGCGCACGAAGCCCTTCGAAGCAAATGGTGGCTTGTTTCTTCGGCATAAATGGTCATGCCGCAATAGTGCATTTAGTGCAAAGTCTTACGGTAAATTCTTAATGTTATACCAATATCTATTTGCCAGAAGTGTTAAATCAACCCCCGAAGACGGATCATTCTCCAACACGATAATGCGAGCTCTCACACATGAACTCAAACAAGTGACTTTTTAAGCATTCAAAACATTGAATTTATGTGTCATTCGTCGTACAGCCCTGATTTGGCACCCAATGACTTCTTTTTATTCCCACACTTTAACAATCAATTGCGAGATCAACGTTTTTCGACGCCTGAAGAAGCTGTTGAGGCTTTCAAAACGCATGTAATGGAGCTACCTCTTTCGGAGTAGAAAAAGTGATTCGAAAATTGGTTCAAACGCATGCAAAGTGTATTGATTTTTATAGAGAGTATTTCGAAAAACAAAAATGCTATTTTCGATGATAAATAATGAATATTACTTGTCTGTCTCAAAACTTAAGTTGCAACCCGTATCTAAAATGTTAGTCAGTTGAACAAAAAGTAGTTTTTTTTTTCTAAAGTTGATACACTTTTAAAAAATACCTCCAAATACTTCTTGAGTATAAATCTTTCCATATTCTAACCTGTCTCACCTATAAGAACATATGGTTCGTACATGTAGGTATACATATGCAAAATATATATGATTGTATAGGGAGTTGCACATAGACGCCATTAGCAGATATGACGTTTTGTTCCGACGCATAACTTACGCGTCAGGTGAGTCTGTGTATAGTAGACGCTAAGCCAGCAAAGCCTTTATGGTCGGGAGCAATACGCGCCACAATCCTTTACCGGTGCGAGGCACTTGCGACGTTGCGGAACAAAAGCCATAACGCATGATACTCACCCCACCGTGAAAAATTGCAAGGATATGCCACGTGCATGCATGTACACATGCACACACACTCATGTATGGACTTGAGACTAACACTAATTAAAATCGAGTGCTTTGCGGGCGAAAAAATATGGCGTCGATTTGCACGTGACGTCACTGGGTAGGGGAAGAGGGGGAAGATCAAAATGGACGAATTCCCTGTGCGAGCAAGTGCTATTACACAATTTCGATATTTGTTCCGTGATCCCTATAATACGTTTGGTCAAAATATTTTGTTCATTGGCGCCTAAAACTTGGGCTGCGGGCTACCAGACCCCCCCCCCCCCCCGAAATACCGATTGGACACGCCTGTTTTTTCCCTCGTATATTGTTTTCACCTAGAGGACAGATCGCACGCAGATCACGGTAATCGATGGAATCGAAAGCGATAATGCAAAAGTCCGATATGGCGTTCCCCAAGGCAGTGTCATCGGCCCGGTCCTCTTCCTATTGTACGTCAACGAGATATGTGACCTGCCACTCGGGGACAACACACGGATCGTCTCTTTTGCAGAAGACCCTGTCCTGCTGACGGTAGCCAATTCATGGAAAGAAGGTTTCGAAAAATCGCAGATGAATCTAGACATTGTGAAAGGCTGGCTAGATAGACACGTGCTGACGCTGAATGCTTTAAAGACTAAAATGGTCACATTTGGATTGCGATCAGACGTTACAACAAGCGAATTCCAACTAAAGGTTCACTCTAGCAACTGCCCTAAGCCACCCAACTGCGCCTGCCCGATCGTTCATAAAGAAGGCGAGATTAGGTATCTTGGTTTGACCATTGATTCCAAGTTAACCTGGAAGAACCAACTAAATGAACTTACATCAGGCACTCGAAAGTTAGTATACGTCTTTCGTGAGCTACGTAATATTCTGGCAAAACCGACGTTAAAAATTGTGTACATGGCGCTTTGCCAAAGCTTATGGATGCACGGTGTCATTGCTTGGGGGGCCTGTACGAAACAAGTACTTGAACCACTGGTTAAAGCCCAGAAATTATTATTGAGGGTTGCTTACAGAAAACATCCCAGCCATGACTCTGACCTGCTGTTCAGCGAAGCAAGTGTTTTGGATATTCGTCAGTTGTTCGTGAAACAATGCCTAATACACTTTTATAAGACTTTAGAGAAACGTTCTCGAAGCCAGCAGCAAAAACCAACTAGAATGGCTGAAGGGACGAACTATGTAATTCCTCACGTACATACAACCTTTGCCCAAAGACAGTTGTATTTCATCGCCCCAAATTTTTTTAATACTTTAGAGGAGTCAGTAAAAAATGTTCAAAATGTACGCCAATTTAAGATAAAAGTAAAAAATGGCTCCTTTACGAAGTAGGTCGTACAAAGCTGAAAAAGAATTGCTTTATACAATAATTTAAAATATGTGTGTATGTTGATGTATGTGTGTGTGTGTTATTATATATGTATGTATGTATGTTTGTATGTGTATATATGTATATATGTATGTAACTAACCCTTTATCATATATATTTGTATTAATATGTGTACTATTTTATGCCATTAACTTAGTGGTAGAATGGTGTTAGTATTGAAAGTAGGTAGTCTATTAGTCGGTACTACTCAAAAACAAAGGCTATATATTTCGTATGCCCAGATACAGGCTGCTCGGTCTAGTTGGGCATTCGTCTAGCTAGAATGATCGTATGGGTCGTGTTCATTTCCTAGTGCTTATATAAATAGTAACAAATTATATCCGTACGATCACACTGTTAACTCTCTTCCAGGATGTAACTAATAAAATAAATATGGATGATCGTATGGGTTGTGTTCATTTTCTTATTGCTTATATAAATAGTTACAAAACATATCTGTACGATCTCACTGTTAACTCTCTACTAAGTTGTAACAAATAAATAAATAAATAAATAAATAAATATCAAACCTTTTCGTCAGCGCACGCCGATAAGGCGTGCCGGCGTGCGCTGGCGATTTCATCGGCTCATTTTTTTCCGACCTGATTTACAAATATCGTGATATCGTAATAAAAATCAATATTTATCGCAATAAAATATAGCCTAGAGCACTCGTCGATAATGGAGCTTTCTATTATTGAAGGATTTTCTGAAATCGGATTAGTAGTTTCGGAGATTATCCTCTACACACAAACTAACAAACTTTACTTCTTTATAATATTAGTATATACCTATAAAGTGACAAATATTCAATTTCATTTCATCTACTCTTAAAATATTGATTTACGTCTATACTTGAGTGGGATTAAGTGTAAATATTATTATATTCTCTGTTTTAGTCTTCTTGAAGGGATTATCCCCGTGCCAAGGGCTCAATCTCGGAGCGTTTAAAACCTAGGTGGCTTAAGTAGCGAGACTACATTATATAAGAAAATATTAGATAGGCCTTAATGTTTGCAAAAAATATGTAGATGCCGCAGCCACGTGCTGTAATTGAATGAGGTAAATCTTGGCCACTTTCACGCACTAAAGAAGCTAAAGAATTTTCTCCCGGAGGAAAGAAAAATCACAATCTGCCAATCTGTTCATCTGCGTCTTCTTAATTATTCAGATGTTGCCTTTCTCGATATCACGTAAGATACAGCCACGTAATGCTGCTAAATATTTGCGTTAGTTTTATTTATGACCTAAAAATAATAACCATATTACGGAGTACAGAAAGAGATTTCACTGGCCGACTACTCGAGAAAGAAGAGATACGAGAATCCTAGCTTTGCTCTACAGAATCTCGCAGGGGTCCGCTTTGAGCTATCTTATAAGCAGTTCCAATGTTTTCCCTGAAACAACTTTACACTTAGTTGGGCGGCATGGGACCGATCTTCACTATAAGCGTGACACAGTTTGCTGTGGCTTTATTATTTTTAAAGATACATTTTATTAAATGTTATTGTTACGCTTGTTGCGTAATTTTATATTCACAATTGACTACTTGTTTATTTTATTTATTTTTTATTTTTTTTAACTTCCATTTTAATCCTATTCTGAACACTTCATTGTACAAACAATTTAATTACTGATTATGTAACATGATTTAGGAATTATTGCTTTTATTTTTATATTTTTAATCTGATTATTTTTTTATTCTTTCCAAATTGGACTCCTTGATTATTATTATTACCATTGATTTATTTATTTGCGAGATCATTCAATGGATTTGCCTTTCTATTATTTTTTCTCTTATAATTATAGATTTACACTCTTTTTTTTTTGGATTTGGTATTTCTATTATTGATATTTTTTAATGCTCTTTTTAATATTTAGACAATGTAATGGTTGATTTTGTATAGTTTATTGACTTTCAGATTTCTAACGTGATGTAAATTTATTTTTGCCAGATATATGATATGTTTAAAATATGAATATTATAAAAAAATGTATTTATTAACTGTAAGTTCTATACCCTCGCCGGGTTTTTTGGAATAAATAAACTTCGAACTTTGATCTTTGAACTTTGTTGCAAACCGCTGTACATAACTATAATAATTATTTTAATAAATAAAAATCAGCTCACGTGCGACCTCTGAGATCTGAAGAAAACCTACTCACGATCCCTGGTCACAGTAGTGATTTCTAAACACACTCCATCTCCGTACATGAAGCCCGACTATGGAATGTTTTACTTATTACACTTCTAAGGACAGCAACGAGTTTGTATTGCTTTAAACGCAGGCTCAAAGAACATCTCGTCCCCTTGCCTCCCCGTTCCCTGCAACATTATAGGTTTAATGCTTTTTAAAATTAAAAATTCATGATGTTCATTTTCTGCTGGATTTTATTAATAGTTTTGTCATATTTTTACAGCAAAAGATGCTCTCAAAGTTAGCTGTAAGATATTGCTTCAACGCAATATGCTCGCCGATTCGTTTGAACATATAAAGCGTTTATTATTATTATTATTATTATTATTTGATCACTTTATGAAGTGTATATATATATCCTTCTAGCCGCGTGTTCGGCCATAGCGACTGCATTGTAGATTCTAGTGACTTCTTTAGTCTTCTCAGAGTCCATTGTTCGGAAGCAGTCAAGTGCGCAGGCTATATTATAGTGCACAGGTGGGCGCGCGACCACGGGTGCACTCTCTCTTCCTCCCTCTTCTGAACCCGATGGAACGGAGACCGTTACGACCAGAGAAAAGTTTGGATGCAGATAAAATAAAATAAATTAATTAATCGCCAACACAGCAATGGCTGTCATTGTAAAATTTTTACTCAATATTGCAGAGCTATTTTTGTCGGATTTAGTTAGTTTTTCCACACTGTCATTTATGACATTGGTAGTTATGGCTTGTGGCGATGTTTAAGGTTTTTCTGGAGCTATTGTAGAGATGACCGGTGACTTATTGGTAGTTGTTGTAGTAGGCGGTGATGTAGAAGATGCATTATTGGATTTATCCTGGTTTTCTGATGATCTCGTGTTGTTGCTCATGGGGCTGTGTTGAATACAGCATACAGTCTCTTGTTCCGACAATATACAAAATTGTGATAGTTTCCCTTTTGGCAAATCCCCGCCAGTTTTAGGACAATTTTCCGGCGGTAGACATACTCATAAAAGGCCATTTATTTCACATGACTTCACGGCAGTGTATATGCCAGGTCCCTTGGCACTTCCACAAGGGCTCTTTCCAATACTGGTAACGGCGATTATGTTGAAGAGGCATTGGTTGTCAGCTATCGTCACTTGCAGAGGTCCACCACTATCGCCTCCACAAGAGTCTCGTCCTCCTTCTAAGCTGCCAGCGCACAATTGATCGTTCGTTATAACTTGCGGTAACCTCTTTCTGAGAGTCTTTGCATATAGTCTTCGACAGGTCGGCTGGTCAATCAAATCCACCAAGATCCTTCGGGACGCGTCCCGTGTTTACCGCGAGTGAATCCAGACTGTAGAATTGCACTATATTCTTATAAATTTATTATTTAATTATAATTTAGAGGTGAGAAAATTTTAAAATATGTTGACACTTAGAATTTAAATTTCGAATATCCATATATCGAATAAAGTGTATATCCACTTCGCGAAGTGTTCAGTCATGTTTGACTTATCCTGCAATTTAATCCTTTCATGAATAATAATTACGCCATTGATCTACACGCTGAAACGATTCATTTTTGAGGATCCTCTCACGTGTGGTCACTACATAAATTCGAACGCTTACAAAATCTTTGCATTAGATACGTTTTTGACCTACGCAAATTCAACCACACTACGAAATACCATAACAAATTGGAACAGCTGAGAATCCTCAGCCAATCCTCAGTTCAAAGTAGACATTTACATATTGATAAAAGACAAACAATAGCGAGCAATTTTGGTCGAAAATAAGTTATATGTACCACTGTAATCAGCATCTATTCTACGTCTAGTGAGTCGAATTTCATGGCGATAAGAGCATGTTTTTGATTTTTAGTCGATTTAAAGGACAACTAGAGCTGTCAACTAACCCGGGCGAACCCGTCACCTCAGGAAGTTTTAACGACATTAGATCGTTCTATCTCCCGTGAGGCGAGCGTAGAAAACGGGACGAAATCAGTCCACTGTCTAGTTACGCCACTCGCCCGTAAGAAGCCAACGTCTTACGGCGAGATAGCCAGGTTAATCAAACAGCCGGCTAACACTCTCGCTCTTATATCCAGTTGTTACCAGATTACTCCTGTCTCCCGACTGGTTAAAGGTTCGAGGTCGCTTACGCGGTGCTCTCCCTTACCTAGCGGTGATACGTTGTCTACCGAATCTATCGCGGACCACTTCATCCTTTGCCCGGCTGTTCGCCTGGTATCGGGTAGCCGATTGGTCGTTTCAAAAGCAGTTGCCGTAATAAGTACTGTAAAACAGTACCGTTTTCTGACTCCCCCGGCTGTTATTCGTAATGCACAATCGGTTGGCTAACGCCGCACGGTGGGCAAACCGTCTGGAGCGCCCGAAGGTTGATTCCTATGTAAAACTGCCACAGGCCAGAGTCCTACCCTGGGTCGCACTTCTGCGTGGATGCCGCTGGATGGGTATTGACCCGTGAGTTTGACCCACTCTAAACACATGGGTCGTAGTAGCCTAACTGTTACTGCAACAGGGCCCATTAGCTCCCTAGATTTAAAGGACACTATTTTTATAAATGTTTTGGCAGTAAAACCCAAAAAATCGGTTGTGTAACCCCGCATGCGACTTTCCCGGTAAGTAGACAGGCCCCACTCCATGCCCCAACTCAACTTCCCTCCGCGCGCCAATACGTAGTATATTTGTAGTATTTTCCGTGGTATTAAAATGGTATTTCCAAAAATGATCTAGTATTTTCTTAAATAGAGCGGACTTGAAATACCTATTATTTGTGACGCGTGTATACGAGGTATTAAAAACAAAAGGTTACAATATGGTTTCGGCCCAACAATGCATCTGTGCACAGAATTTCAAGGTTCTTTCCGATATGTCGAGATTGTAGTATGACTAGCGCGTTCCCTTCCTTGTTGGACCAATTTGAACCATAACCATAACAATTCCAATTTCAACCATAACAATTCCAATCAATTTCAACCATTTTCAACTCTTGCCCTGACCAAATGATGCCTGCATGCCAAATTTCAGCTAAATCGAATGAAGGGTATGGGAGCTATAGTTGATTAATACACACAACTAGAGCTGTCAACTACAACGGGCGAACCCGTCACCTCAAGAAGTTTTAACGACATTGCTCGTTCTGTCTCCAGTGAGATGAGAACAGAAGGCTTGGGATGATAAACAATCCACAGTATAGCAACGCCACCTGCCCGTCAGAGGCCAACGCCGTAGGGCGAGGCACCGGGAAAAGCACTAAGCGGACAGCCTCGCTCCCTGACTACCAGTTTGGAAAGATATCTCCGTCCGGAATTAACCTTCAGGATACCTCCTACCTCCTGACTGGTTACATAATGTGATTGGTGTAATCCGAATCTATCGCGGAGCACAGTATTCTTTGCCCGGCTTATTCACCCGGGATCGGGTGGACGAATGGTGGTTTAAGAGCAGTTGCCATAAGGTTAACAACCATCCCCGCTCTATAGGAAAAAATACTGTACCCAGACTTCCAAGACTTCCGTCGAGGAGCGCCTGAAGTTTGACTCCTAGGGAAGACTGGCCCGCAGGCCAGCCTCCTACCCTTTGCCTGGAGGCCGCCGGATGGGTATTGACCCGTGAATATGACCAACCCTGAACGAATGGGTCTTCGTGGCTAACTCCAACAGGGCACATTAGCTCTCAGATGAATGCACACAGACGGTCAGACAGACATCATAAACGTGTCCCCATTTTTAACACGCTTTTATTAGGTCGACCTGTATGTAAGTAACTATGTAATGGAATCTAAGGTAACAAATTTAACCATCTTCCAATGATCGTAGCGTCATGAATCGTAGCGTAGTTCTGATGACAATACAATAATATGGTACTGTCGAACTGATCTGATGATGGAGTCGGAAGATATGAACTGGAACTTCATGATGGAACATCGTAGCATAGCTGTGTTTGGACTTAATAGAATAGCCTTGGAATGAACTTTGACCACGATTAGGTTTCAAGGTCTGATGATGAAGCCGGAAGATAGGCACTGGCATTTCATGATGGAATATCGTATCATAGCCGTGTGTATGTGAATATCGTATCATAGCCCAAAAGCGCGTTTTAGTGTTTTAAAAAAAACTATTAACTCATATTAATAAGGAGGTCCAATCAACGATTTTCTTTGCAACGACGGGTAGGGCGCGAATAATATTTCCTCGTCGGTGTGGTGAATGAGGCTGATTACGGCACTCGAGAGGCAAGCGGTGCATTTTTGTTGCTGTTCTTAATCCAGCAGTGGCTCTTTTGCAGCTTTATGATTGCAGCTTATTCACCGTACACCTTTACACTCACTCTCCCCGAGAGTTTTCCGCTGTCTGCTAGCTTCTTTCTACTTAAACGTATAGAATAACGGGTAAGTACCCTTCAAGAACAATGAGAATGTTAAATGGTCGTTGAGAGACATAATTCAGGAAAACAAAACTCATTACGCCCACAGAATGAGTTTTGCTTCACTAAAAATTATTGCATAATCAAAATAAAATGTGTAATTACAAATATTTTAACTACACAATGGGCTCGATTGCGTTTCTTCGTGAACTAAAATCGGAAATTACTCCGTGTGAACGAGACACGGAAATACGCTAGAGCGGAGCGTGAGATGACCGGTTGTCACTTTTTCGCATTAAAATTGCCCGCCAAGATCAAATCTTACACCGCACGAAATATGCTCGAATTTATTCGGACGAGTATAAGTTCGGCAGGTATTATTTATCGACGATCGTTCGTTTCATATTCCGCTCTAATGTATTGCTCGGTCTCGATCGCTTGGACTAATTTTAGTTTTAGTTCACAAAGAAACGCAATCGGGCCCAATTCATGTTTAGGAAGGCCTAAAGTCTCATATCGTTGACGTTTTATATAATAAGCTTGTATATCTTACTAGTGGTATAACCCGGCGATGCC
The DNA here is from genome assembly GCA_944548615.1 of Micropterix aruncella. NCBI lineage: Eukaryota > Metazoa > Arthropoda > Insecta > Lepidoptera > Micropterigidae > Micropterix > Micropterix aruncella. Next base: position 8,330,799 of record OX155969.1, read on the forward strand.
CGTGTTATATCCGTTCTCAAATACCTATGTATACCAATTTTCATGGCGATTGGATACGCGGTATAGATATAGATGTGCTGCAGCGCCATCTAGTGGCGGGGTAACCTTCTTCATGAAAACCTTCTTCATGAAATAATATATTTATGTGCCGATTATCATGGTGATCGGTCAAACGGAGTCGACGTCTATGAATGAATGAATGAATGAATGAAAAACTCTTTATTGCACAATTAAAAGAAGGTACAATGGGGGACTTATTGCTACAAAACAATATCTTCCAGTCAACCAACATGCTGATGTGAAAAGAAGGGTCATCAAAAGTTAAAGTACAATAAGTAGTAGTAGTAGATGGAGTGGGGGGCTTGTTTCCAGCCCTTGATGTCACCTAGATCTATAAGATCTTTTGTAACTACCCACTATGTGGTTAGGTCAGTGGTCAGCTAGTAGCCCAGTATTTTTTAACCAGTTCAAGTAGATCACTGACCTTCAAGCTGGGCAGATCGCTAGGTTCGAGAAAGGCTCGTCCCAGTAAACTGTGTCTTTTAGCGGCGAGCCCTGGGCAGCGACCAACGATGTGTATGCTGTCTTCAGGTTCTTCGCCACATATTCGGCAGTCCTTGCTCTCGGTCAAGCCAAGATTGAATAGATGTGCTCTAAGGGTCGTGTGTCCGGTGAGGAGAGCGATAGAGGTTCTAAGCTTCTTCTTGCTCATGTCAAATAGGGCCTTGGTTTTCTTTTGTAGTAGTTGCTCCATCATGGCTTTTGCCCGGCGACATCCCTGGCTCTGTTTCCAGGATGCCTGATGTTCCAGCTCCAAGCAGTCCCTGATGATTTTCTTACCTGTAGCGAAGGGGACCCCTACAACTGGCTCCACCGGGCATTTCATTATAATACAATAAGATACAATAAAATATAAAATGAAATTTTAAATTACAGCAAATATTACGCATTGTATGCGTATCTAAAGCCAAAATCATATAAATAAATCATGTTTTATATATACCTACATATATAAACAAATCCATATATACATACATATATTAAAATGTAAATCCAACTGCCAAAACAAGGTAAGGAAAGGGAAGGGATAACGGAAAAGTTAGAATTTATAGTTCATATTTGTTGTGAAAGGAAGTGCTTTTTCAATATGCTTCGATTGCTTAAAGGTGGACAGCGAGCTAGCGCCTCTAATTGTTGGAGGAATCTGATTCCACAGTCGATCTGCATGTACGGAGAAGGAGTATGAACAATAGTTCGTTTTATGTTTTGGGATACGTAGAGTATTATTCTGACTTGAACGAAGTGGGAGACCATGACTTCCTAACTCGGTAAAAGCCTCGTTGAGGTAGGATGTTTATTAAGCTTATATATACCATCATCTATGCGTTTATATATAGATGATAAATACGCAGATAAATATCGATATACAAGAGCTAATAAAGATTACAATACACAGTCCGGTGGCATAGTGGTTAGGTCGCCAGAATTTAATTTGTAAGGTTCCGGATTCGATTCGACCTCGGCTGAGTTACCATTTTCCGTTGGGATAAAATTAACGGAATTACATTTCAATACAAGACATACATGTACACCTAACACACATGTTATACGCACACATACAATAATACAATAACGCACACACACATAAACACTTCATAGTAGGGTTGGTTGGAAAAGATTGTCGTATGGCAATAAACCCGCCCATTGTGAAATTTCACAATAAAGAGTATAAACAAACGAATAAACAATTATAAAGGTTTTCAGATTTATATATTTAAATAACATATCACGTTGTCAATAATTTGATTAATCCACTGAAGGGGTTGGAAATCTTTCAACTTACATTCGGTTTTCAGTAAAATCTATCTATTACATCGGTTTTCAAACAGTTCGATTTCCTTCCGGCTATGGCGTCATGATCACTGCTATTTTTGACGTTTTTTTGTCATTTTTTATGTAAACGCTTCAATTCAATTTATTTTTCTTAAATCTTTACAGATTGTTGAAACTTAGGTAGGTACTCTATATATGAAAACACTTCAATGTTAACAAATACACTGGTACCTAATAAACAATCAATAGCTAAACAACAACGATAACAACATTGTAGCAAAGTTATAGCATTCGGTTTATGGATTTACAGTTTCCTACTCCACGCCAGACTGCATCGCACTAAAATAATTTTCCTATACTAACAATGATCTAAAATTTAGTAGTAAAAGGTATTCAATTAATAATCAATTTGTAATATAACAATCATAAATAATTTTAAAAAAATAACTAAAAGGTACTAGAATGGTCACTGGAATAATATGTATATAGTGTATTTAGTTTAGGCTGTATTTAGTTTTTTTTCTATTAAACTATCATATATTATCCTTATATTTACAGATAATCAAAATCACGTGACATTTTTTATAAAACCTATGTAAAAGAAAATTCGCAATAGTTTATTACTTCGTCAGGATTACATTACCCCCACTAGTGGGGGTAAGCATATACCATAGGCTTGTGTTAGGGTTATGAATAGAAAGTGCTGTGATGTTTGCTGAGACATCATATTATGTATTATTGCTGAGGCATCATATTATAGAGAATAGTGCTATATTGCAGTATGCTTTGTGTCAAATATATCAATTTTGTTGTCAAAATTATATCACAAATTATATTTATGAAGATTGGTTGCTTACTTTAAACACCAAGAATTTTGTAGTGTTTCATATCAGGAAAAGCAACCTCAACAAACGATAGTTTTTGGCAAACTCCTAATTAGAAGCAGTTAAGCAACAAAAAGATCTTAGAATAAAAACTAGTGATGATCTCAAATGGGAGAAACACATAATTGCAATTGCTAAAAGAGCTAACTCTACTTTCTAACTGATTGGGAAGGCTTTCCAACATCTGTATATAGAGGTTTTTATCAAGATCTCTACAAAGCATATATGGGGCCTATTTTGAGTATGGCTATCAACTCTGGAACCTCAATTTATGCAAATATGTACATACATAGATGTCCTAGAAAAGGTGCAGCGAAGGGCAACCAAAATGCCAGTGGGCCTGAATAATAGAAATTATTAAGATCGCTTGGAATTACTTGGAATGACTACTCTCAAATAAAGAAGACATAAAGGGACCTGCTTAATGTGCTTAACACATATAAAATTATAACACGTTATTACAAAGTACCTGGGCTAGAGAATATTTACAACTTCAACGTCAACACAAATCTTCTAGGTGACGACAAAAAACTCAACCGTACAAAATTTAAATCTAAACCGCATAAGAAGGTTCTGCAAAATTGCGTGGTTGACATGTGAAATAAATTACCATTTGAATTGATTAGTGCAAGCTCTGTCAATCAATTTAAAAACAACCTCAATTTGTACCTAAAAACTTGATAACAATGTTTATATTGCCTATGAATAGGTTTATATTGTAAATATTGTTTAGCTTCACAATATCAAATCTGGACGTATCAGCAAAGCTGCCTGCCCAGATGAAGTAATAATATAAATAATAAGGTTTGATAATGAGAAAATATAAAATGTATAGATATATAAGTAGGTTTATTAAATATATTTATAACATAATATAATTATACATTATAATCATTACAGCATTATAATCGTTATAATATTTTACAATATTTATCAGACGAAGCAATAATAATCGAGCTGAATGCTTGTGAATCGTGGTTTTTAATATTTTTTTAGAAAGTATTTTCTGATAAATTAAATATATCAAAATCTTCAAAATTTTGAAATTTAAACATTACATTGCACAATAATTTTTTTTTTGGTATTTGTTTTTATATATAGATTATGACTTGTTTTATGTTATCAAATTTATATGCATTACGAGCGATATTCTGAGGTTAAAATATTTGAAATTGGTGTATTTAGGAGGATTAAGGCCCAATAATATGCAAAAGGCATATCCCGTGAGGGTGATTTTTATATTCATACAAATAATTTTGATCTATATTATATATTAATATCTAGCCATAAAAACAAGTTTTGATGCGAGAAATCCGCGGACAAAATTCGATAAAAATGCACAAGAAGGCTTTTACTGAATAACAGGGTGAGCTTTTAATTAGTGACATCCTTGTAGTGTGTAACAGTACGACAAATTAAAAACTTTTGTTAAAAAAATGGGGAAAAAATAGCATTAAACGAATTACGTGCATAAAATAGTGTACCTTGCCTTTAATTACAGCAGAGTCTGGCGAGACTTTAGTTACCATGAATATTTGCCAGATGTGTTTTTTTCGTGAAATTATAGGATCAATTATCGGAAAAAGACAGGGAGAAAGAAAGCAATGAGTTCGTATTTTTATCTAATTTCTAGATCCGGTCAGACGCACTCCGCGACTTCTTAAAGTAACCAGACTTCTTTCAAATGATAATCTGTGATAATATCTTATTGTATTATAAGTTTTAAATATGTAAAAATAATGGAGACAAATCCGTTAATCACATCGATTTTTTCAGTTTTTGTGATTGTTGAAATATTCCCGATAGCATCGGTCAGCTGTAAATAATCCAGATTGCTTTTTTGTGCATTTAACGGTCGACTATAGTGAATGGAAATGATTTATAACTATTAATATTCCACCCATCGCATAATCCTTGCCAGACGCGGAATTCCTTGATAAGAGTCAATAATAGATCAGATTTAATTCATTTCGCAAACTGGGAAAGTAAGTCCTACAATAATTCACTACCTCCCGGACCATATACATATCTGTCCTCTTTTAACAAACATACGTTTGAGTGCACCGCTAGTCTTACAAATCGGCATTACCGGCTGCCGAATTAAGAGATATATTTTTTTGTAGTTTCATGAGCAGATCCTTAGACAAGACTACTGAATGGATGCATTCAGCGGCATCTCTCTTTGACATCCGCAACCCTTTATGGCGGGAAGGGCATTTGAATATTGTAAAGGCTTCGCAAAAAAATAATGAAATGCAATACGGATCATAAACCAGAATTATTTGAAGTGGTAGGCCGGTGTTCTTAAAGGAATTCCTCATCAAATCATCACGACTGAAGTTCGTGATCAGCATTCGATGGAGCCTTAAGAGAAAAGGCGAGTTGCCGCCAACGAATTCGCCAACAACGAATATCGAAGGTCATTATTTCTAGTGTGGGGTCGTGTTATGTCTCCTATCGGCGAGCAGTCAGTGTTTGATGAGTTATTTCCTAAATATAGCTGGAGTATATGTATTACATACAAATACTATTACATATATTACATATAAGCTTGACATCGGTAGATTGTTTCCACATTTTAATTTAATTTTTCAGACTTTTCTCAAAAAAAAAATGGCCTATCAACTTAATACTCGTATATATTCTCTAGGTCTACTTTTAGACGCCTACGCCTGACATGGGTAGATTGTTTCCATATTTCAGTTTAATTTTTCAGTCTTTTCCCAAAAAAAACCGCTGATCAACTAATAGTCATAGTCATATTTTATTGATTCCAAAAAGTATGTAGGTACATACTGCGGAATACGTCATCATACATTTTCTAGAATTTATGTATTACAACTTCATTACGTGTACATATACTTTTTATATGTAAAGGCAAGGCACCATCGGATCAATTATAAAAATTAAATCTTACAGACTTAAATAACAAATAAAAATGTAAACAACATTTTTAAATAATCTATCAATAAGTTTTAAAAATAGTCAATCAAATTTTTTTAAATAATCAGTTAATAAACAATAAGTTTTACAATAAAATCAACACTACGGTAACAAAATACAGAACAAATTTGATAAAAAAAAATATTTTTAAAAAACTAACACGGCCTTGTCAAATTCATCAAAATTATAAAGAGCATGCATGGCTAATTTTCTTTTTATGCGTTTCTTAAATGCAACCTCTTGAAGTATTTTAATTTCTGCTGGCAACGAGTTGAAACATTTAAACCCCAAATATGAAAATGATCTCTGGTATAAAGAAACCCGCACTTTGGGAAATACTATATTATTTTTATTGCGAGTTTTATGCTCATGCAGACTCGAACGCTTTTCCTCGTTTTACAAATTTGCTTTCGCATAAATTAAGCACTGATATATATATTCAGTTATTATTTTTTTATTTTTAAAGATCGGAGCACAGTGATCGTCTCTTTTATATACTCGTATATATTCTTTAGGTTTACTTGTAGATGCCAAGCCTGACATGGGTAGATTGTTTCCATATTTTAATTTTATTTTTCAGACTTTTCCCAAAAAAAAATCTTATAAACTAATACTCGTATATTTTCTTCAGGTTATGAGTACTCGTACATGAGAATATTACTTGTAGCGTGGGTGTACATATATATATCCTTCTAGCCGTGTTCGGCCATAGCGACTGCATTGTAGATTTTAGTGACTTCTTTAGTCTTCTCAGAGTCCATTGTTCGGAAGCAGTCAAGTGCGCAGGCTATATTATAGTGCACAGGTGGGCGCGCGACCACGGGTGCACTCTCTCTTCCTCCCTCTTCTGAACCTGATGGAACGGAGACCGTTACGACCAGAGAAAAGTTTGGATGCAGATAAAATAAAATAAATTAATTAATGACCAACACAGCAATGGCTGTCATTGTTAAATTTGTACTCAATATTGCAGAACTATTTTTTTCGGATTTAGTTCGTTTTTTCACACTGTCATTTATGAAATTGGTATAGTAGTTATGGCTTGTGGCGATGTTTAAGGTTTTTCTGGAGCTATTGTAGAGATGACCGGTTACCTATTGGTAGTTGTTGTAGCAGGCGGTGATGTAGAAGATGCATTATTGGATTTACCCTGGTTTTCTGATGATCTCGTGTTGTTGCTCATGGGGTTGTTTTGAATACAGCATACAATCTCCTGTTCCGACATTATACAAAATTGTGATAGTTTCCCTTTTGGCAAATCCCCGTCAGTTTTTGGACAATTTTCCGGCGGTAGACATACCTACTCCTAAAACGCCATTTATGACTCTTCACGGCAGTGTATATGCCAGGTCCCTTGGCACTTCCGCAAGGGCTCTTTCCAATACTGGTAACGGCCATTATGTTGAAGAGGCATTGGTTGTCAGCTATCGTCACTTGCAGAGGTCCACCACTATCGCCTCCACAAGAGTCTCGTCCTCCTTCTAAGCTTCCAGCGCACAATTGATCGTCCGTTATACCTTGCGGTAACCTCTTTCAGAGAGTCTTTGCATATAGTCTTCGACAGGTCGGCTGGTCAATCAAATCCACCACCACCTTCAGTAAGTCGTTCGATGTATCTTCAGCAAAGTCGACTTCCCCAGCCAGTAACGACAACTCGCTTGTTTTCGATGGTCGACTTTGTCCATAGACACGCTGGTCGAATATTTAAAGTGAACAGCTCAGACCGATAAGATCCTTCGGGACGCGTCCCGTGTTAACCGCGAGTGAATCCAGACTTTAGAATTCACTATATTCTTATAAATTTATTATTTAATTATTATTTAGAGGTGAGAAAATTTTAAAATATGTTGACATTTAGAATTTAAATTTCGAATTGTACATACACTACTATACAAAAAAAAGTCGGTTGGTCACCCCCAGACTTTCCCAGCAAGTAATAATAATAATAATAATAATTAAACGCTTTATTTGCTTGAACAAAAAGGCGAGCTTATTGCCTAAAATATCCACGCCTTGCTCGCCCTTCCTGCGTATTTCTAAGATTGTTTTCGATAGTAGATTTCTAAGATTTTCCGTAGTATTATAATAGTATTTTTCAATATGATGTAGTATTTTCTTAAATATGGCGGACTTTAAATATTATTTGCGTCGCTGGTATATAAGAATTGTAACCAAAATTTCACAATGTGATAAGGCATCTGTGTAGCGAATTTCAAGTCTCTAAGTTCAGTATTTCGTGATTGAAGTATGACTAGCGCGCCCTCTAGTGGACCGATTTTAACCACGTTTGGGCGCTATCCTGGAGGAATACACACACACACACAGACACACAGTCAAACTTCAATCTGACTTCATAATGACCTCTCCTTGTAGTAGTAACAAACATAACGTAACATAGAATATTGCGTATGTCGCCTACGTCTGGCATCGGACATGACACTCGAAGAAGAAGAAAAACTATAGAATATTGTATAGCCATCCAAACTACTTATGCATTCTAAATCTTCAACCTATATTTGTCTGCACATTTCTAAAACCTAACACATGTAGAAGTACATAGTTCACAATTTGCATAGTTCACAATAGTTGTAGTATTTGCTGATAGACAAACAAATATGTAAATATTGTTATTTTTTAATTTATGTAATTATTAAACTAGTTAACAGGATTTCCTCAAATTAAAAATGACAAAATTAACAAAAATTACCAAATAACACAATATTTAAATATATTTTTAAGGTTTAAATCCTAATTTGTTATATTTTATTTATTAGTTCTGAGATAGACATATTATTTTATTTTATTTACTATTTATTTGTGATTTTATTTTTAGAGTTAACTATATCTTAATATTTAATTTTTAATAAATACAAACACTTTTTTAAGACAGTTTTGGAAAAATAATTCGAATATTTAATTATAAAATATCTCATCTTTAATATATTTCTCTCGGATATAATCTTTAATTTATTTTTCCTAATTATATTTCATGATTTCTTAAATACTTATGAATACCTATTATAATTTGTTTATTTTTTTATTTTAATTATAACTAAACTTGTGCACAGGTAAAATATTTATTGGTACCGCCTGCCTTAGTACAGACCCAGGCCTTTTAGTTAGTCGGCGTTGACCTAGTGATCAATATGCTGCAGTGTGCTTTCTTTTTGCTACTGGTCCAAAGACGCTTTTGGATGGATATTGTACTGCTGATCTCGTGCGTTAATTTAAATAAATAAATAAATAAACAAATAAATAAAAACCTATCATAAAGTATGTTATAAACGTTGGCATTATAACGATGAACGTTGAACATTCTATCGCAGATTTTCTAAGTTATATAGGATAAACAATATTTTCTGATATTTTCAATCAATATTCTAAAATATTTTTTTATATACATATATGAATATATGTTACTATGTGAACATATTTTAGTATATTCTTGATGCGGTAATGACAATTCGTCGTTTCCTGGTGCGTTTATGTGGACAGCATGACGTCATACGGTACGTGAAGTGATCGTGAGAATGATCGCACAATTTGTGAGCAAAACGCGACGAATGAAACTGAAACGTGCGCCCGCGCACGGTCGTTTCGACAAGACGTGATCGATTTTCCGAGCAGGTGCGCCGCTTTGACAGGAACCGCCACTTGATGATTCCTGAACGGTCGTTGAGGTGTGATCCGCTTTACAGAGAGCGGCTCTGCGCTTGATGCTTCTACTTCTTCTTCTCCTTCTTCTGTCATCTTTTTCAAGTCCTCACGAGAAACGCATCGTACCCTTTACCTATAATAATACCGTCAGCGGCTCATCTGAGATGTTATGTGATGATCTGATGTTATGTGATGATCTACCACCGATGATGCAAGTTTTAGTCAATAAGTCTTTCTAAGGCGTGAGCCACACATAACGGACGTAGACCCGGACACGTCGCGGACGCTGAGTCCGTTTAAAGTACTTCCATACAAAATGTATAGAAAAGACGCGACGCAAGACATATAACTAGATCTGTCGATTACAACGGGCGAACCCGTCACCTTAGAAAGTTTTAGCGAAATTTTTCGTTCTGTCTCCCGTGAGGTGAGCGACTTGGGACGAAAAACAATCCACAGTCTAGCTACGCCACCTGCCCGTGCACCGGGAAAGGTACCCTGCGGGCAGCCTCGCCCCTGACTACCAGGAAGGAACTGGTTACATCTTAGAAAGTAGTACTTTTTAAGGTGAAATTTGAATGATTCTAAAAAAAATATCTGCCAAATAAAATTTACCAGTATCCAAATCACCAAGTATTATAAAATATTTTAGTGATAATTTAATAAAGTCGTCTTTTTGTTCAACAATTATCAGCATACAGATATTTGTGAAAAATCAGACTCGTTAGTCAGGTTATGAAGTTAATAAATATTATTAATTGATATTTACCATTTAAAAGTGGTAAATTATGATGTACAAAAAGTAGACCCTCTTCCCTGTGAGGTAGCAATTTATTATTAACAAATAGAATCCTAATAATTTGTCCCTCAGTGAGGACAGAAATGTGTAAAAAGGGACCTGAGTTCTGTTGTGTTAAATATTTTAACGCTATTCCACAAAACATCAAATCAATGCAACAACCAGGATTCAAACAGACATTAAAGCACTGGCTCAAAAATAAATGCTATTACAGCGTGAATGAATAAACGATAATGACAAATAAATAATATAACATCTTATTGTAATTCTCCAACATTTTAAACTTTAAACATTTATATTTAATTCTAGCTCTAAATCTGACAAATCGTAGATAGCCTAATAATTCCAGATTGACATTTTAATTTAAAAACAAACTGACATTTGATTTATATATAGTAATGGAAATTTACTGAATTTGTAAATAATAATTATAATTATTATTAATAGGATAGAAAACGAATTTACAGCGTGAAATTTGTAGGACCCGACGTTTCGGTGACGTTGCAGCCGCCGTTGTCTAGGGTAGACTGTCAGTCTACCCTAGACAACGGCGGCTGCAACGTCACCGAAACGTCGGGTCCTACAAATTTCACGCGGTAAATTCGTTTTCTATCCTATTTATAATGTCAAACAACCGCGATAGTCTTCGATTTTAAATTATAATTATTATATAAAATAATAATAATAATTATTATTATTATTTTTTTAATACCTATGTCTACAACGTAATATTTTCGGATTTGATTTTCTTCAACTGCGAGGTGAACATATATAATTATAGAAAAATACATATTGTACACCTGATTTGCAAACTGTATAGCACATATAATAGTACCTATCCATTTTATACGACCTACTTACAATTTACAATAAAGAATTATTATAAATGGAAATTATAAATTATTATAATAAAGAATTACTATTATTTCTTTTTTTTTCATAAATATTTTCTGTTTCGGAAAATAATCATTCTCTATACACAGACGTGCCAGGGAGGAAAAGAAAATTCTTGCTAAATTAGCCATGTGTTCATATTTTCCCTGTTTTTGCCCACCATGTGGAATGATTTAAATGACGATCTAATAAATTCTCATAAAAAATGAACCGAATCATTCGGCCAAATCTTCGGTTAGGTGCATTTTGTTCCGAATATTCTGCCGAATATTCGTATTCGGTTGAACCCTTATTCGGCGCATTCCTAGTTATTATTAAATCTTTACGTCCACAACGCGCGCATGTACCACTGCACTGTGATTAGGTTAGTTGTAAGATATTGTCATAAGCTCGTCATTTTGTATTTTACTTTCCCAGCCCACCAAACGACAAGGAGGTAATGTGTTGTGAAGGCGGTTAATGTTTTTTTTTGAGATGAAGATGGAAATATCCGTTTTGAGACCCCCTGGGACGATTAAGTTTATTTCCAGAAAAAAAAAACTGTGTCGATCTATATTTAATCCGATTCCCCAAACGTTTAATCCGATTGAGCTGAAATGTGGTATGCAGGCATCATTTGGCCATAGCAAGAGTTGAAAAGATTATGGTGGAAAACGGTCCACAAGGGGGCGCACTAGCCATAAATCAATTTCGAAATATTTGTCATAGAGACTTTAAATGTGATATACAGATGCCTTGTTGTGCCGAAATCTCATTGTGAAATTTCGGTTGGAATATCATATAAAAGCTACACTAATAATATTTAAATTCCGCTATACATTGTAATCAAATATCAACGCCGAGCCGCCCGAGGATAGCCGAGAAACGAAACGCTCCACTCGAGGCCCTTGTGTAACGGAGCCCAAACGGGTTCGTTCGCCGATAGAGAGAGGGCGCTCATCGATTTTATTTATGAAATTAATATTCAGATGAAATCATTCCCTTACTCATCATTTAATTTTCCATTCGAAATGGCCTACGTTATACTTATATGGGGAACTCCACTGATAGATCTCGAATATTTATACTCCAAAAACAGGATACATCTTTGCTGACTCGTTGGTATAGTTTAGATATTATTTGTATATTACATTTAAACAGTTTATGGCACTCCCGGATCGACATAGAATTATGATTGAAATAGTGTTGGAGAAATTCTCAAAGTCAAACTGTCCCATCATGCTTTTTTAGAATATTGATGACTGTTAAGTTGATTTTTAAAACAGCAATTGTTCCAAATTTTGTTGGCATTTAATTAATGGATCATTTCACAAATTTTGTTTATTTTTTATTTGTTTTGTTGTTTTTCAAAAACTGCGTTTATTTTTGTTGTGTCTTTTAAATTGATATTATTGCCACTATTTGTTTCTACTATGTTATTTCATTTAACATTTGTGACGTTTATCTCTTGTATTTTCAAGTTTCTGTTTCTACCATATCTTATCTTTGTTCACGTCATTGCATAGTCTAATTCTACTATACCTAATCTTTGTTAACGTCATTGAATAAATTATGTCTCATTTGACATTTCAATTTGGGTCGCATAATACCGCCGTAAACTCAAATAAAATGTCTCGAAAACGCAAAATGAGACGCCTATCAGTATTATAATAGTGGATGATTTGTAATAACATTACTGGATGATTTGCAATACTATAGGTGTTAACTACTAGAAATTTAAGAGTAGTAATGAAATCATAAAAGTTATTTGTTATTAGGAGGCACATCATTTTGTAATGTAGTGACATATAATTACGCTGCCATGTAGTTATGTAAGTAGCTATGTTCTTAATACGTATTTTTGTGATGATATCAGATTATGTTTCTGCCTATTTAATTTGTGATGTGATATTCGTAATATTTTTTTAAAAATATGTTGTAGCCCTCTTACAGGGTAACTGCAAGGGTTACGATTAAAAAAAAAACAATATAAATTTAGGATTGGGCGCCGGAAAGACTATAAACTAGCTTGAGCAATAAGAAAAACAAATACACGGGTCGTGAAAAGGTAAATTATAAGCAATCAGTGTTTCCATCTGGTTTTATTAAAAAACTTATTATTTCTGTAAGGCCTAGTACCCATACTAAAAGACCTAAGTTTACATAACCAAATAACGTTTCAACAAAATTACAAAAAACGGCAACTTCCGGAATAGTTGGCAGCAATAAGTAAAAAAAATAACAAACACGGGGTCTGCTTCCGACGGCGAAATACCGGACTTCGTCGCGGAAATACATGCGCCAAAACCTACTGCGAAAAAGCAGGGGCTGGGAAAGTTAAATGGCTGGTCCCAGGAAGAGCTCAATGGTCATACCACAGTTCTCCAGCCCAAGATAAATGCCAGTATCCTGGACTTTTTGATGAATAACTGAAGAATGGCACTATGTACTTCCACAGACTTATTAAAAAAGGTTTCAAACACCGATTTTATGCCAAAGCTGTCAGTCTACAATTAAATCGAATATTTCTCCCACTATGGACCTCTAGCGGAATCAATAGGCATTTGTTTCAGCCAAGAAACAAACCTGAATAAACTTAATTTTGTAAAAACAAAAGAGGTGCCATAGAAAGGAAATTTAAAACAAAAAGATATAAATATAACGAAATTCGTTATAATATATATTTTTTTATTTTTCAAAATATTTTTTTTTGGCTTCTTGCCAGGAAAGTCTTGGGCTGACACAGCCGGTTTTCATTCAACGCGACTAGCAATTAATCTACGATGAGATCGATTTGCGAACTAAGGTTTGCTATTTTTCTTCACAAATACAAAAATTATCATGTTATGATTTTAGCTGTAATTAAATTTAAGTAATGCGGGAATAATGGTTGTCGGTGTATTTAAAATACGTGGAGACATGAGTTTGTACGTCACGCAAGGTTTGGGGTCACGTGATCGTTTTAATATTCCCGAGGTGGTGCGCTGTGTGAGTTAGGTGTAAAAAATGCGGTGAGAAGTGATGACCACCGGACGTGACCCACTCGGTGGCGCTCAGCCCGAGGAAACGTCGCGGCAAACGAATAGATCACATTTTGTAGCTGGGTATAAATGCGTATGATGGGGCTTTCGCGCTACTCTATCTGACGACTGCCGCTGGTATAAGCGAATGGTTTCGTGCAGCTTGGGCTAGTTATTTAGTTAGTTTACCTGGGCTATTTCCCGCACTTGGCCTCTTGATTGGGCCGTTGTGCGTGGCTCATGTTTCTATTTATGTTACTCCAGCCAACCCAGGCTGTCCCAGAAGGTTAGCAGCCTGTTTGGGTTGCTACAGGCCTCCGGGACCGATGCTGGAGATTGTAGTATTCTTGCCCGTTGCTCTGCCACGCTCCTGCATTCAATGAGCACATGCTGTGGCGTTCCTTCTTCCTCCATGCATCCTCTGCATAGAGGGCTGTCTGTCACACCTATGGTACACAGGTGTTTGTTTAGGGGACAGTGGCCTGTCATAGTACGGATTTTGTCCCTTTTTAATCTGGTGAGGTTGCGGGCAAATTTCTTAGGCGCTTCCGAAACCGCGTTCTTTGTTTGCCTGATGCCTCCTGCGTTTTTTTCCATTATTTAAGGTTTCGTCGGTGTTCCTGCGTAGCCATGTTTCTATTTGGGCCTGGGGCAGCTTGGGCTATAAGATTCATTTTGTTCTCGGATCGGCCTAACTCACGATTCAGTTTCTATTCAGAAGCCTCCTCGTGTGGAAGGCTACCCCGGGTAAGACTCTCGCGTCTTAGGCCTCACGGCTGATGGATCGGTTTGTCCTGGTGGGATTTCCACACGGCGCTACTGGACGCTTTGCGCACCGTTCGGCGACGCCAATCGGTTGTGCACTCTGACTAAAATTGCTCAATGAGTCTGCGGACTATGGAAATATACTGTCTCCTAAGCAGCGGGGGTGGATGTTAACCTGTCGTCAACCACTCTTGAAATGGCCATTAGGCTGCCTGATCCTGAATTCAGAGCCGTCCAAAAGATACCATTGGTCCGCGATAGATTCAAACTGAATCACCGCTGAATTTACGGCAGGTAGAGGCGGCGTAAGTGACTTCGGTACCGTAACCGGAGTTAGGCGTATATAATGTGTATTCCGAGGTATGCATTATATTTAAATCTCAAGAAATATTTCCTCAGCAGTATAGTATGGTAAACGATTGTAATAATAAAATTCCAGAGCAAATTAAAAGCCTTGGAGAGGGCCAATTTAAAAAGATAATTATACATAATTTGGTAAGAAACCCAATTTATGGTATAAGGGAGTTTGAAAATTCTGAGTTTATTTTCCATGTTAATGATTAATGAAATGCGTAGAGTTTTAAACATAATGGTATTATGTTCTGACATTCTAATTTTCATATAATTTATTATACATCCATTCATTAAAATAAAATACGAAGGCATATTGCTGGATTGACAATAAAATATATATTTTTTGATTATTCTACATAGAATTTGCATTTCTATTTTAATATATTATTCTATCTGACTCTTAAATCACATTAGTATATTTTGATTATTTGTATGTAGGTAATCTATACTAATATTATAAAGAGGTAAAGTTGGTGACGTTGTAGGAAGTAATCTCTGGATCTACTGAACCGATTTAGAAAATTCTTTTACCAACAGAAAGCCACGTTATTTGTGAGTGTCATAGGCTATATAGTAATCCGAAAAATTAAAAGACTTTTTCGTGGTAGTCGGATTTCCAAAGTAAGTCGGAAAAAACGGTCGAACGAAAACGTTTCTAACGAACACTGCCTTAACGATGAGAGATATATGATTAAGTTCTAGAGAAAAGTTGTAGAGCTTGATAATGCCAACAAAAAAGTCAGCGAGAGCATACGTCTAACTTTTATATTTAAGTAACAAACAGTAGTATTTTATATGAAAAAATAATTTAAATCGTTAGGTCACGTAATGTGAATCAAGAAGAGCAACCGACAGAACGTCCGCGTCATCTTCGGAGTGGTCGCACGCAGCAGCGCACACTGACGAACAAGAAAGTCATCGTAACTCGTAATGCGGTGCTGAAAACCTCGAATTTGCCTCAAAAAAAAGTAAACTCAAATACCGTAATGGACCGGGTCAAAAAAACTATCACTTCAAATGAATCAACTACTCAATTTTCTGATGCGATCGATGCGAACAACTCTGGGCCTCACTCTATCATATATGACAGAGACTTATTAAAAAACTGAAAAATACTGAAAATAGTTCAGAAATCTCCGTCTTCCATGCCAATATTCGTAGCTTACTGAACAAGACACCCCACCTGGAAATGCTTTTAGTAAAAATGGAGAAAAAACCAGATGTCCTCTGTTTTAGCGAAACCTGGCTAAATTCGGTCAATCATTCTATGGCACACATAAATAATTACTATATGGCGGCCTGCCAATATAGAACAACGAGAGAACACGGTGGTACTGCGATATACGTGGGAAACAAGTATACAACGGAAATTTTGGACATCGCACGATTCAACGATGAAAATAACTTTGAAGGCTCTGCAATAAAAATAAAAGAATTAAACCTTATTATAGCATGTGTTTATCGATCAAAAAGTCAAGCTAAAAATGTAGACATATTTTTAAGTATATTTAATGATTTTTTAAAATCAATTAGTAATAATAAATATGTATGCGTTTGTGGCGATTACAACATAAATTTTTTACGCAATTCAAAACACAAAAACGAAATTGTAAATATTGCTAAATCACATAATTTTAGTCATATATTTAGAGAGCATCCATCGAGAGAAGCATCTGCTTCTTTACTAGATAATATGTTTGTTAATTTTCCACGTAAGAATGTCATAATTTCAGATACAATCAGCAACAGCCTTTCAGACCATGCTTTCCACCGCATTACTATTAATAATATATTCAAGCATACTAAAGATTTCTATTATAAAAAAGTCAGAATATTTGATAACAAAAGTCACATTCTCTTTAATACATGGCTAAATACAATAAATTGGAAATATTTGGAAAAATTCGATGACGTCAACGAGGCATTTAATTGGTTTCAATCGAAAGTTACCAACTGCTTCAATAATTCTTTCCCATCGTTAAAAAAAAGAATATATTTTAACTCAAAAAATAAAACCTACATCACGAACGAACTAAAAGCTAAATGTAAATTGAAAAGAAAATACTACAGGAATCGTTATATAAAAAGCATATCAACGACCAGAACATACATATTAAAAATGACAAAAGAGCTACGGAATGAAATTAAATTAGCTAAAAAGCAATATTATTCAAAATTATTAAAAACCTCTTCAAATAAAACTAGACAATCATGGCAGATAATAAATAATGAATTAAATAGGAAAAACAGGACAATTAAAAAAAACATAACCTTGACAATAAATGGAGACGTGATTATCAATCCAGATAAAATATGTGAATCTTTCAACACATTTTTTATTTCTAAACCAGTTCAACTCGCATCACAAATACCACCACCAATTAACTCTGCTTCTCAGAAATATTTCAAAAACACCAAAATTAACGGCTCCATATATCTATATCCTGTATCGACTGAGGAGGTAGACAAGTGCATAGATTCTCTTAAGAACAAAAGGTCAGCGGGTTTAGATGAAATTCCAACCTGTATTATTAAATCTTATAAAAACATTTTTGCACCATGCCTAACGCGCCTATTTAATCTAAGTTTTGCTAACGGAGTATTTCCCGACGTTTATAAAGTGGCAAAAATTGTACCTTTGTTTAAAAAAGGAGAGGCAAGTAATATCGAAAACTATCGTCCTGTGGCGTTATTAAATAATTTTTCAAAGATTCTTGAAAAAATTATAGAAAATAGATTAAACAAATTCATGGAAAAATTTGCGGTACTGACGGACAACCAATACGGATTTAGGAAAAACAAATCTACACAAGATGCAGTGTTGTCCGCATGTAGAATTATTCAAATTAGTCGCAATGACAAGATGTTTTCTTCTGGTATTTTCTGTGACTTAAGCAGAGCGTTTGATTGCGTTGACATCGAGCTATTGCTGGAGAAGCTGCATCACTGTGGCATTCGAGGAGTGGCTAATTCCCTGTTAAAGTCTTATTTGCAAAATAGACAGCAAATCGTGGAAATCAGGACTATCAATGGCTATAATGAAATTATAAGTCGATCCCAAGTAAAACTGATAAACATGGGTGTGCCTCAGGGTTCGATCTTGGGTCCATTACTCTTTACATTATACACCAATGACTTATCTATGAATATAAGCATGGCCAAGACCATACAATTTGCTGACGATACAACGTGCGTACTTGAAAGTGATACATTAGCAAACATGGAGGAGCGAATTAACGTTACCCTTCACGAGTTAGAAGACTGGTTTAGGGCAAATAAAATGTCTTTAAATATTGATAAGACCGCCTTGGTTAATTTTTCAAGTAAAAAAGAAACTACCAACATAAAACTCAATTTCCCTATAGAGAAAGTAGAATCTACTAGATTCCTAGGTATTTATATGGATGAGAATATGTCTTGGGGAGTACACAGGGACCAGCTTAGGGCCAAGCTATCTTCCGCCTGCTATGCTATATCTAAGATAAGAAACATTATGGAAGAAAGGGAGGTTATTGGAGCATATTATGCATTGGTGGAATCTCATTTGAGATATGGTATATTATTGTGGGGTAATTCTATAAATATAACGGATATATTCATACTGCAAAAAAGGGCGGTGAGACAAATCAGAGGCATGGGACAAAGAGAATCATGCAAACCTCTTTTTAAAACACTGCGTATTCTCACCGTTTTTGGTATATATGTTCATGAGTGTTTGTGCGAGTTTTACAAACACAGAAACAGTTATGTAACGCACGCTGACATGCATTACCATAATACAAGGAATAAGTCCCTATACGTCCAGGCATTGCACCCATCAACTACTGAATTCCAGCGTACTTCTCATTACATAAGCCTCAATTTTTATAATAAATTACCAGAAAACATGAAAGATATTGAAAATTATGACAAATTCAGGAAAGAGACGAAAAAATATTTAATTGAGAAATCCTTATATGACCTTAAGGAATTTTAATATATATATATGTATATGTATGTGTATATGTAATTGGGCAAGAGCTGTATGGGAATGTAATTGGGCAAGAGCTTGGTGCTTTCCCTTATTTTTGTTTTTGTGGAACTCGCGCGGGCTTTCGTGGGTAGGTATGACATAAGCGGTGGGGATCTTTAGTTCACGAAATGGTGGTTTGCAGGATTCTCTCCTGTTTAATCCGCGTATTGCTCTCACGGCTCTTTTTTGTAAAATAAATACCTCTTTAATATCAGTGGCATTTGCCAGCAATGGGATCCGGTGTCCCAAGTGGGATTCGGCCGGAGAATGGTATGCACTCTCAATTTCCTTTTCGTCCAATATCTTTCTCGATCTGGATACCGCATAGCGGGCTTAACACAATTTTGGTTTGGGCTGGTCTATGTGGGTTTTCCGTGACATGTTTTAGTCGGTGTAAGTTCCTGGAAATTTAGTGGACTTGGCAATCTCATTAGAGTAATTTAACTGTTTTTCTTTTTTATTTGAGAAGTTTATCAACACTGCTTTGCTTAAATTGGCGACATCGGGTTCACTCTAAACTAGTCATTGACTTCAAAAAGTGTTTCGCTTGTTGGATCCTCCATTTTTGCTCTATAGTCACTTTCAAGAATGCGCGTGGTGTCGTCTGCGAGTTGGACAGTCTTGGCACATGTTATGTTGGTGGCTAAATCGTTACAATAGAGTTTGAAGAGGAGGGGTCCTAATGTTGAGCCGTGGGGCACACCGGTGTTTACTATTTCACAACTCGATTGCTCAGCCTTTTCCTCAATTCCATCAATTATTTTAATCTCCACCACTTGCTGCCTGTTTTGTGGGTAAGATTTGATGAGTGAATTGGCCGCTCCTCTAATTCCATGATGGTTTAGCTTGTCTACCAGGGTATTGATGTTTATACAGTCGAATGCTTTGCTTGGATCGCAGAACTTTTATACACTTTTTTTATACACTGTTAGCTTAGATCGCAGAACTTTTTATACACTTTTTTTATAATTTAAAATGTCATTTCATTTGTAGAAATACTATTTGTTGTAATTTCGTAATGTTATTATATATATAATAATTTTTTGTAAAGTAGTTTCTATACCCAGATCGGGTTTATGAAAATAAATTTTTCTTATTTCTTATTTCTTATTTCATGTTTATGAATTATTACATAACACAATTATGAATTATTATCAAAATAAGTATTTAGTTTATTTATCGTCTCAAGTGTTTAAAACAAAAGACTCTTCCCTTTTAGTGCATAAATAGTTAAAGAGATAATACGACATAGGTATGTAAAAATATAACCCTTCTTTTGGCAGTTAGGAAATAAATCATAGCACTCAGTACTAACCAAACCACACTCATAATTTCATCACAAGTTAAAAGTTTTACCGCCCAACGAAGTGGGCACGGGTCAGCTAGTATTGAATATAATATTACAGCCATGACAACTATCACGATAGTTATGTTTTTAATAATTAAATTTTTAGCATTTAATTTTGTGACGCATCCAAGTGTAGGAATGCCTATCTACTGGAGTAGTTGATTGTATTGTAAAAGTATTTGGAGTAGTTGATTGGAGTAGTTGATTGATTGAGAGTATTGGATAGTTGATTGTAAATCATCAAAGACTTGATATAACCTGGACTTACTCCATACAAACTGTAATGCAAGTACGGACCCAGGCTCATCGGATTAAGTTGCCTGCCTGTTTAGTATATAATAATAATATTACAAACGTTCAGAATTTCCGGCCGGCGCGGGCGTTTTGTCGTGTAATAAAAATCCCATCGACCGTAAGTATTCACAATAATCTCCATAATAAACAGCCATATATTATTCGGCGCGCGGTACAAACAGTTAGAGCTCGCTTTCCCATGGCCAATTTGTGAGCATTAACTGAAACCATCGAGCAATTACCCACCAAAAAGCACGTTAAAAAATCCCCAAGCCAATTAGGCTGCTCAGTTCCGCCATTTCGAATGGCCGGCGCGCACACGACAATGAAGAGTTTAGTTAGGCTTAGATCTTTATGGACGACTCGTGATCGGAATTATTTTTCGCCATCGCTTGCGATAATAAACACGCGACGGATTTGGGACCAGCCATTGCAATGCGTCGCTTTGCATTGGCGGAGTCGTACTTGCGATTGGTTTTATTGCTTATTTTCCCACGTTTAATTAGGTCGAGCAAAAGTCGAAAGCCTCTCCCCCCCCCCCCCGTATCAACGAGAGGAGCGCGGAGGAAGGGCGGCGATAGCTGATTGGCCTAAAGCCGGTTGCCTGTCGGGTGCCCGATAATATGAAAGTGACAACTAGGGTTGTCGACTACAGCGGGCGAGCCCGTCACCCTCGTGAAGTGAGCGCAGAAGACTTGGACATGACAATCCACCGTCAAGCTCCGCCACAAACCCGTAAGAGGCCAACGCCTTAATCGCGAGATAGCCAGGAGTGTTACCCAGCGGGCTTACCCTCACGCCCTTACTTCCAATTGCGACCAGATTACATTGGTTTCGAGTTCGAGGTCGCTTGCGCGGTCCTCTACCTTACGAAGCGGTGAAACGGTGTGTACCGAATCTATCGCGGACCACGGCATCCTTTGCCCGGCTGTTCACAAAGGATTGGGTAGCCAATGATCGTTTCAAGAGCAGTCGCCGTAAGGTTCGCAATCACCCCCGCTCTATAGGAAACAGTCTGTTTCCAGACTCCCCCGATTGGCTTATGCCGCACGGTGCGCAGACCGTCCAGGAGCGCCAGAAGTTTGATTCCTAGGGGAAACTAACCCAAAGGGCCAGAGTCCTACCCAGGCTCGCACTTCATGCGTGGCGGCCGTCGGATGGGTTTTGACCCGTGAGTGTGACCAACCCTGAACAGAATGGGTCTTCGTGGCCAACTCAGCTAGGGCCCATTAACTCCCTGATGAAAATGACGGTATATCACTAGATATGGGCGTTAATGGGACTCCTGTAGTTGGACAAACTCATGGTAAGGGTAGGCCAAACTCACTGGTCAATCAATACCCACCCGGTTAGTATCCGGGGAGTCTGGAAGTTATTGTTTCTTATAGAGCGGGGGTAGCTGTTAACCTTACGGCAACTGCTCTTAAAACGACCATTCGGCTACCCGATACCGAGTGACGAGCCGGGCAAAGGATGCCGTGGTCCGCGATAGATTAGGTGACACCGTTTCACCGCTACGTAAGGGAGAGGACCGCGGCAGCTACCTCAAAACTGTAGCCAGTCGGGAGACCGCAGTAATCTGGTTGCAACTGGAAGTAAGGGCGCGAGTTTCGGCCCGCTGGGTGATTAACCTGGTTATCTCGCGGTAAGCCGTTGGCTTCTTTCGGGCGAGTGGCGTAACTAGACAGTGGTCTAGGACAGTGGGCGAACCCGTCAAGTTCTTAATGGGTTCGTGCAGCTTGGGCTGTTTTAGCCAAACTCTATGACGTATCCGCAAAGGTGTTCCTCAAGGATCGATACTTGGACCTTTTCTCTTCCTCGTCTATATTAATGACATCCCAGAGTGCCTGAAATCCGTGGATGATGAAATCATTTTATTCGCCGATGATACTTCACTTCTTTTTAGCGATAAAAATAAAGACACTTTGGCCCAAAGAATAAAAGAAACAATAGATAGGCTTAGTATATGGTTCCAAGTTAATAAATTGTCACTTAACGTAAATAAATCAAAATCAATATGCTTCTCTTTGCGGCCGTCTGATTATAATGAAATAGACGTATACTTTGGGTCTGACCAACTAGAAAATGTCTCCTCCACGAAATTTCTCGGTTTAGAAATTGATCAAAAATTGCAATGGTCTGACCACTTAAATGATCTCAGTAAAAAATTGTGCAGTGCCATATTCGCCATTAGAAAGATAAGAAGTTTATGCGGTTTTGAAGCAGCTAAATCCGTCTATTTTGCATATTTCCACTCTCTAATAACGTATGGCCTACTGTTTTGGGGAATGGCACCAAACTCAAAAAGAATTTTTCTCCTCCAGAAAAGAGCGGTACGCAGTTTATATAGAGTCTCACCGAGAAGTTCTTGTAAGCCGCTATTTGTAAAATCAGGAATAATGACTCTATTTTCTTCTTACATCTACCAAAATATTATGTACGCTCGTAGACACCTAACAGAAGCTCCGGTGAATAGTGATTTTCATCATCACGATACGAGGAATAAATCCAATCTCCACATAAACCGACAGCGACTTAGCAAAGTGCGATACAGTTTTATTCATCAAAATTTGTCGTTCTATAATAAGATTCCAGAGCAAATGAAAAGCCTCGGAGAGGTCCAATTTAAAAAGATAATCATAAATAATTTGGTAAGAAACCCAATTTATGGTATAAGGGAGTTTGAAAATTCTGAGTCTATTTTCCATGTTGATGATTGATGAAATGCGTAAAGTTTTAAACATAACGGTATTATGATAGCTGACATTCTAATTTTCATATAATTTATTAAACATCTATTCATTTTTAAAAAAAATACGAAAGCATTATTGCTGGATTGACAATAAAATATATATTTTTTGATTATTCTACATAGAATTTGCATTTCTATTTTAATATATTATTCTCCTTGACTCTTAAATCACATTAGTATATTTTGATTATTTGTATATAGGTAATATTGAATATAATATTACAGCGATGACAACTATCACGATAGTTATGATTTTAATAATTAAATTTTTAGCATTTAATTTTGTGACGCATCCAAGTGTAGGAATGCCTATCTACTGGAGTAGTTGATTGTATTGTATTGTATTGTATTGTATGTCATCTGGCCTGCCCAACTCACAATTAATTATAATCTGTTAGCCTCCTCGTAGAGGGACTTAATCCGTCAGGGCCTCTGCGAGCTTTTCCCACGGCTGTAACCCTGCATTCGAAGCTGGTTGGCATCACAAGATCGTGGACTCGGGCGCAACTGGGCGGTTGGTGCACTATCCGGCTTGCAAGTCATTGAATGCCCATCCGGCTAATAACCAGGGGGTCTGGAGATGTATGTTTCCTATGCCAGCGAATGGTAGTCGTCGACCTGACGTCTTCAACCATTGCATTGATCCGTTGGCCACCCGATCCTGGGTGACCATGGCGAAAAAAGAGTGCCTCGGTCCGCCATATTGCATAACCGCTTACGTCAGACCAAACCGGAGGACTTCTCAGTGCCTCGCGTTAAGGCGTTGGTACCTCACGGGCTTGTTGGCGGAGCTCTGTAGATAGTAGACTGCGTCGTCACTAAGTCTCTGCGTTTAACCCCACGGCTGAGAGAAGGATATGATGACATATCGTTATATCTTTCTAGGATGACGGGTTGCAGTTGACAGCTCCAAAATGCTACATAACTCTGCCTGCGACTGTAAGTCCAGTCGTGGGCAGTTGGGAACTAAGGTTTGATCTGGAAAAACCCCTCGGCGGCACTGCTCGCCGTGTAGCGTGAGCCAATCGATTGTGCACACAGTGGGAGTCTGGAAACGTACGTTTCCTAAGCAGCGGGGGTAGTCGTTGACCTGATGTCAGCCACTTTTGAAACGATCCGTTAGGCACTCAATCCCCTGTGATACTTAGATGCATAGGGAGTTACGGTCCACGATAAATTCAAGCTGAATTACCGCTAACGTTAGGTAGAGGCCGCGCAAGCGACTTGAAATCGGTGATCAGACTGGGGGATGGAAAATCTTTCCCAAGGGATAAGATAATATAAATAAATGTATGTTAATAGATTTTTTAAGCATAATTAGGTGTTCAAGTTGTCTCAGTGGCAAAGGCACAGAGTTCCATATTCAGGCCGCCTGCACTGCAAATGATTTGGACATGAAAGTTGATGAACGCTGAGGTATAGACAGTAATAGATTTAGGGCGTAATGGAAGGCTACGGGATGAAAGTGGAGAAAACAGATTATACAAATAAGAATACGTGTCTAAATGAAGTAGGTACACGAAGGAAGAAGGTGAGTATGTGAAAATCCCGAAATCGTACAATGAGGAGCCACTCAATTATCTTGGTGCTAATTCAAGAATTGCTGTTCTACATTCTCTTCATAACGTCCAGAAAGTATTGTGTGTTGTTTGCCTCTCTGCAGGGAGACGGAATTTGAAGTGGTAAACACTCGAATAGTCAAAGATAATTCAAAATAGTCAACACAACTTTCACGATTTTCGAGCGACTTTCGGTCGTTCTTCGATTTTGTCCGCTATTGAATCGACATTCCGAGGTTTGTTTGTGTGTTTTGTGAAATTTCACAATAAGCGGTTATATTATCACACGACAATTTCTTTTAAATCAACGCTACTACGTTTATATGCATGTATGTGTGTGTAATAAGTGTGTGTCTTGTTATTGCATTCGATCAACAGAATTGAAAATGCAATTCCGTTAATTGTATCCCAATGGAAAATGGTGACCCAGCCGGACGCGAACCTTACAATGTCTGACGACCAAACCACTATGCCACTAGGTCGTGTGTGCTTGTGGCTGGCTCACATATCAAACACTTAATAAACCCTTGTTTGTTCACCTGTTATGATGCACTTTAAGAATGTAGGGTCCGAATTGAAGTCGATGACTGCTAAATTTTAATTAAATGGTGTGCGTCACCACTATCCAACAAGATCCCGAAGCAAGATACGTTTGGTGAGTAATTTTTACAAATATGACATTAATTGTTTACTAGATGTGTTACTAAAATAAAATAAATAAAATAAATAAATAAATGCATTATCCAAATCGGAGAGGCTAGCATAATGTCGTCGTCCCAGCTATTTACAAAAAAACTCAGCGATCACATTCGACAATTGCAATCACTTGGTGTGTTAAAGAGCCGCAGAAGTGTGTTACAGATAACTGTGTAAGTGTGTGACTGAAATCAATAGTGTAAATGCTTGCTATCTTCTGTTATACCCTCTTTGTATTTTCTTGTATTTACTCTTTGTAATTTACAGCGTTTTTGACGTGACAACGTCTAATAAATCGATAGAGCCTGCTGCACGCACGAAAAAACATGACTCATGCGGCGTTACCTCGCTCTGAGGCGTTCCATTTATTATATTTATTATTCAATATAAATGCTGCCATCTACCGGTTGCGACAAGAATTATTTACTAACCTCAGTCTAAAATAGTACGAATGAAAATCACTAGATTGATTTAAATTCTTGACATAATTTTATATGTATTCTTGATATACGGAATGTTATATCGGAATGATATACTGAACGGACAATTACGGAACGGACAATCTTGTGGGTACAACAAAGTGCAACAAAGTAAGCAACTTAAAAAAAAAAAAAGTATGAAAAGCTATCATTACGATGCGCTATCTAGCGGTTGGTAAAATGTCGCTGATATTGTTTATTTACGACGTATTATCTACCGCTAGATGGCGCAGCGTGCTCAAACGCTTCTCAAACCGTTATTTAACAGTTTGAGATTTCAAACTTTCAAATTAAAAAAAACAATAAACTTTAAACAATAAACAATTATACAATTATACTGCTATACAATAATACATGTACATGTTGTAGTCAAATCGGTGAGTATAAAAGCATATATTTTTGGGTGTTTGTAATAAACAATATCAGAATCTTAAATGAAACTGCTTCAAATGCAACCATTCCATCAGTATTTTCTTATGACGTCACGTTCAACTATCGTCAGTAAACCGACTTTACAGAAAACCGATTTTTTAAACTATCTTTTAGTGTTATTAATACTCCTTACGTTTTCATGTAATATTTACGATAAAAAATGAAAATGTGTATGAATATGAATTGCCTCGTTAAAGCACGTCTTCAGCAACCTGTTAGCAGCGACTTTCTTGAAGAACATCGTAGACCACATTTAAGATCGACTAACCTAACAGCTGAAAAAGCTGTCATTTATTTGTCAGTATGTATATATAACTTTTTGATACGGATTTTATACTTTGATTGCTCTTATTTCAGTTCTAATGTACAGCAGAGTGTATAGGTTACACTACACTCACTCGATAAGAAAAGTTCAGTGAGGTTCATTTGCAAATAATCACAGATGATGTCAACGCCATGTCTTCGTCAGAATTGTCCCTCGCCCACCCATCTCAGCGGCTGTGAAAGCAAAACGATCGCGATAACGAAAAAGCACCGCCGCTTTACGAGGAATAATATTAGTGGTGTGAATCGAGAGACGCGTCGTCACTTCGACTCAATTTGTCACTAATTAGTGTCGCCGCGAAAAGCGGGATAGTGAAGTTGGTGCCGGGTCCCAGTTTGATTCTCCGGAGGGGTTTGCAAGATCGAAAAACACCGGATTTTAACCATTTAAAACATTTTTAAGTGCACTAGCGCGCTCTCCCTGGATTTAAACCACAATCTTTTCAACTCTTTCCACGACCAAATGATGCCTGCATGCCAAATTTTAGCTCAATCGGACTAAGGAATAGAGACAGACAGCTAGAGCTGTCGACTACAACGGGCGAACCGGTCACCTCAAGAAGTTTTAACGATATTGATCGTTCTCTCTCCAGTGAGGTGAGCGCAGAAGACTTAGGATAAAACAGTCCACCGCCAAGTTCCGCCACATGCCCGTAAGAAACCAACGCCTCACCGCGAGATAACCAGGTTAATCAAACAGCGGGCCGACATTCGCGCCCTTGCAACCAGATACTCCGGTCTTCCGACTAGTTACAGGTTCGAGCTCGCTTTCGCAATCCTCTCCCTTACGAAGCGGTGATACAACATTTGCCGAATCTATCGCGGACCACGGCGTCCTCTGTGCGGTTTTCACCCGGAATCGGGTAGCCGATTGGTCGTTTCAAGAGCAGTCGCCGTAAGGTGCGTCCACAGTACTTTCCTTGCCAGAAAAGTAAAACAAAATAGTATTCGTTAATATTATGCTTTTCGCCATCGCCATATTTTGGATTGGTGGCGAAGCAAGACTGAATTAAATACTGTATAGAAACCTTATTTATAATCCCTCTACGAATGTATCTATTTTAATTGTTATTTTGTTTTAAAACCCTTTTAGATTATTTCATAATTATTTTAAAAGCGCAATATTTCATAAATGATTTAATTTTTCTTTAATATTCTTTTACCATCCAAATTATTTGTTTGACTGGTGTAAATTGTAAGCGGTATTAGTTTAATGCTTGATTCCATTATACACAATAATTTAAGTAGGATACATTATACATTTATTTAGCCAAATTGTTTATATCAATACATTTTTTTGTGGAATAAGAGTTAAACGGATCACAGAAATGGGCTCGATTGTGTTTCTTCGTGAACTAAAATCGGAAATTAGTTCGTGTGAACGAGACAGGGCAATACGCTAGAGCGGAATGTGAAATGAACGATTGTCAGCTTTTTGCATTAAAACTACCGCATTAAATCTAACACCACAAAAAATGTGTTCAAATTTATTTGGACGAGTACAAGTTCGTCAGGTAGTTTTATCGACGAGCGTTCGTTTCATATTACGCTCTAACATATTGCTCTATCTCGTTCGGTTGAACTAAGTTCAATTTAGTTCACGAAGAAATGCAATCGGGCCTATTGGGCTCGACAGAGCAATAGCTTAGAACGGAATAAGAAATGAACTATCGTCGTTTTGCCCCCACCAAAGCTACCTGTCAGACTTATAGATGTGCGAATAATTTTGAACACATTTCGTGCGCTGTTAGTTTTATCTGCTTTATCCTCGGTGGGTAGTTTTAATGCGGAAAAAATGAAAATCGCTCATTTCACATTCCGCTCTGACGTGCTGCTCTGTCTCAATCACATGAACTAACTACCGATTTTAGTTCAAGAGAAACGCAATCAAGCCCAATAACTAATTTAGCTTGCGGAGTACACATAGGGATTATGCTCTAATAAGTATTTATGCAAATATATCATTAATAATTAATGTATTTGTTACAGTACTGTTTGTTTAACAGTTATTCTAAATAGTTTAATTAATAAATATACTGTAAATAATCATGAATGAAATAAACAAAAAAATAAATATAAAATTTGTAATATAGTTTTGAATAACAAACGAAAAATTTCCAGGAAAGGAAAAATCTCGTGAAACTCTGTGTGAGTTTTTAAGGAGCAGAAGTGTCGGCGACGCGTGAGCAATTAGTGACATCTAGCGGAGATTTATGCCGAAAGCGACGTTCATTAGTAAGGCGGCAAACAAAATGACCGTTGTTCGCGGTAATTTAATTTTAGATCTTTAAAAAGCGTAGATCCGCGCGCCTCGTGGCGCATCCGCAGCGGAGTTTAATAACATTGATTATATATGCACAACTACCAATAAGTCACCGGTCATCTCTACAATAGCTCCAGAAAAACCTTAAACATCGCCACAAGCCATAACTACTAATTTCATAAATGACAGTGTGGAAAAACGAACTAAATCCGAAAAAAATAGCTCTGCAATATTGAGTACAAATTTAACAATGACAGCCATTGCTGTGTTGGCGATTAATTAATTAATTTTATTTTATCTGCATCCAAACTTTTCTCTGGTCGTAACGGTCTCCGTTCCATCGGGTTCAGAAGAGGGAGGAAGAGAGAGTGCACCCGTGGTCGCGCGCCCACCTGTGCACTATAATATAGCCTGCGCACTTGACTGCTTCTAAACAATGTACTCTGAGAAGACTAAAGAAGTCACTAGAATCTACAATGCAGTCGCTATGGCCGAACACGCGGCTAGAAGGATATATATTACCTACCCAGTGTTTTTCGGGTGGCGTTCATGGCGAGTCCACGGCTATCGGTTGAACGGTATGGAAGTTTATGTGCTGAAGTATTTAACAGTTTATGTACTATAGTATTTAAAAAAATATATATTTTTTATTATATACAATTACATTGGTTCAACTCTCACTAAGACAGAAACTAATGGCGATACAGAGCTGTAATGGTAAATATTAGATACCTAACTGGGAGTAATTCATTTTTGTATGGAAGTTTTATTATTCTATAAACTATAAAGTTAACAAAAGCATAATGATAATTTAATTTTCCATTCTTATAATAAGCTTAGGCAACACGATTTTAATACTAATTAAAATAATAGAAAAAGAGGAATTATTATAATCAATACACTCAAAAGATTTTTCTATATTTAATTCAACATACACACACACACGTACAAATAAACACCACCCATATACGCACAAAGAGAATAAACTTCAAAATTGTTAATACATAACACAAGTCAAAATTCACCTTAATTCTTTTGAAACTAATTGATAGAAAACAAAACAAATAATGTTGAGATATAGTAATATTCGCTGAAATAATAGTAAAACGAATAAAAATCAATGATAACTTACAATAAATTTAGTGAACAATAATAAATCAAAATAAATAATAAACGTAAAAGTGATATTTATCCCCCCTGGCAGAGCTGTAGGTAATATAAAATTATTTCAGTAAAATATAGTGCAATCGATGAGGTAGGTATATAGTATTATTAATAATAACAGTAAAAGTAATCCAAATTAATAAAGTAAAATAATTAAAATTAAATCAATAGAAAATGATATTGTGAAGAAATAATATCTATATAATAATTATGTATTAGTATTTTTATTATATAATTAATTTTATTATATAGTAGTAGTAGTAGTAGTAGTAGATGGAGTGGGTGGCTTGTTTCCAGCCCTTGATGTCACCTAGATCTGTAAGGTCTTTTGTAACTACCCACTGTGTGGTTAGGTCAATTGTCAGCTAGTAGCCCGGTACTTCTTACCAGACTAAGTAGGTCACTGACCTTCAAGTTGGGCAGATCGCTGGGTTCGAGAAAGGCTCGTCCCAGTAAACTGTGTCTTTTGGCGGCGAGCCCTGGACAGCGGCCAACAATGTGTATGCTGTCTTCAGGTTCCTCGCCACATATTCGGCAATCCTTGCTCTCAGTCAAGCCAAGGTTGAATTTTATTATATAAGTTTCAATACATAATTATGTATTACTGTATAATTATTATAAAAGTCATACATAATCCAGTTTAAAATAAATAAAAGTCATAATCATTATAACGTTCTAATCATGCCAGAATACCAAGTAGGTATGTCGTGAACATATTTTCTGTCCTCGTTTGAATATCATTTCTTAATGTTTTATAAATATGGTGGCCTTTGCTCTACTTCGGGACTTTAAGCCTATAAAAGTGTTGCTGCAATAAATTTGTGATGTCTTCCCCAAACGATGTTTCATCAAAATACTCGCGACGTCATTAGACTCGCTTTAAATTTTCCATAAATTTTATGTATTTTTATATTCCTGAACTTAATATTGGGTTTAATAAAAACTTCTAGAAGAAGGAAATTCAACAATGGAGACGTGTGTGTTAGGCCTCTATTCCACCGGGACACCATGACGGCGCAACCAGTCGCGCACCGCGGTATCTTTGAGCTACCAAGTCGAGACACCAGATTACACACCATATAGACCCACACTGCGGCCACGGTATTAAAATGGACATCGAAGAGTTAGCACGTACATATGCTGTATATACGAAGGAAAAAAGTTAAATAGGAAAAAGAAACAGTGGTGGATTTATCCTTACTTGGCCGATCGCCCTAAGAAAGGACAATTTGTCAAGATATACGAAGATCTGAGAACTTCTCCCAACATTTCTTTTTATTAATAATAATAATAAAATGCTTTATTCGTACGAAAAGGCGAGCTTCAAATCTCTTTTAGAATACCCCGGTGAAGAACTGTCCCAAATACGTGGTCTGATAGGTCTGTAGGTAATTTAAGTATTGAAAAGACATGTTATGTACATTGATTAACACCATGCTTTTAAATAAATGCATTTATTTTAATTTAATACATTAATTTAATGCATTTTATTTAATTTCAGTTAAGTAATCGTCTTTTTTTTTCTTTTTTTTTTTTCAATAAATTTATTCATAGAAAAAGATACATTTTTTAAAATATTACAATCTTGCCAAACTGGTATACAGTTTGTTGGCGAGAAAAACTCTTATTTTTCTAGTCTTACACTTCTAATTTTGTGATACAAAAATACATTATTAAAAATCTTATAATATGATTTTTATCTTATAATATGATTTTTACACGGTGTGTTTCTATGATAAATTAATCGGATCTACGATAAATTATTCGGATAAAGCAGCGGATAATAAATAAGCAAGCTATTATAAATACGATAGAAAACGAATTTGCCGCGTGAAATTTGTAGCACCCGACGTTTCGGTGACGTTGCAGTCGCCGTTGTCCGCCGTAGTCCAGTCTACCCTGGACAACGGCGGCTGCAACGTCACCGAAACGTCGGGTGTTACAAATTTCACGCGGTAAATTCGTTTTCTATCCTATTTATAATGTCAAACAACCGCGATAGTCATCGATTTTTAAAATAAGCAAGCTACTTCAGTATTAGAACTCTGTATATTTTTACAAGATTTTATTTAACTTGCAATGTTTGTCAACATCATTGATTATAGTCTTTATAATCAATGCCAGTATGTTTGCTTAGGTCAAATCTTGCAAGCATAATTAGAACCACTTCCTCGTATCCTATCAAGTTGAAATTTTACATGTTGGTTCAGTTGCGATGACAATGCATTTTTATGGTAAGCATGACCTGATTCTGCACCCAGGATTGGCTCCCGAAGAGGGGACTCCTCAACGGTCAACAGCACAGACACGAAATTTTGTATACGCATTCAATTATGAGAGCCCGCTCCAAGTGTTACCATGACAAGGATTCTGCTCCCAGAGTTGGCTCCTGACGAGGGGACACTTCAACGGTCAACAGCACAGAAACGAAATTTCGTATACGGATTTAATTATGATAGTCCGTTCTATGTTTCATCATGACATGGCTGATTGGCTCATGGTTGACTCCCGACGAGGGGACTCCTCAACGGTCAGGAAATTTTGTATACGCAATAAATTATGATAGCCCATTCTAAGTTTCATCATGGCATGGCTGCTGAGCTTAGGGTTGGCTCCCGACGAGGAGACTCCTCAACGGA
Source organism: Micropterix aruncella (assembly GCA_944548615.1). Classification (NCBI taxonomy): domain Eukaryota; kingdom Metazoa; phylum Arthropoda; class Insecta; order Lepidoptera; family Micropterigidae; genus Micropterix; species Micropterix aruncella. The sequence continues at coordinate 8,363,889 of OX155969.1, forward strand.
CAACAGCACAGACACGAAATTTAGTATACGCATTCAATTATGATAGCCCGATCTAACGTCTACTATGACATGGCTGCTGCGCGCAGGGTTGCCGGTTGGCTCAAAAGCTTGTTTTTAAAAATGTGTTTTTACTATTAACTTATTTCTTTAGGGTTCCAATATAACGCATTCGTGTCACATCTGAGACAAATGAGCATTTCCCCCATTTCTAATTTGGTCAATAGCCCCGGCGCAGCGGCCAAAGTGCGCGAATATGTCTTATCAGATATAGCGGGCCGCGCGGCTCGATCTCAATAACTGTGCTGCACCTAGGAGTGGATGAATTTGTGCGGTTGACGTGGCGACATGCGCGATAGGTGAGCGATAAATCACCCACTATCGACCGATTCGATCTTAATTGCAACGCACGCGCTGCTAAAATGCTTCGTAAGTGCTGCCAGGAATTAGAACATGGACGCCGTCGACGACTACTTTTGGATTAGCTAACGCGCATAGCTGGATTAATTAGCATTCGTGGAAAACTTGGCATGCTTGAAAAGGCTAATTCGATAGTGGTTCAAAGAGGTTTGACGAAATTGAGACTTGATTGAGGCTGGCAATAAAATACATGGTAATCTGGCATGTATATGAGAAAAATATTTATATTTTTCTAAAAATAAATCCATAAAGAGCCCTGTCGTGAGTTATAAGCAAAAGTTAATAAGGTAACGCTATTTATCAAAGACTATCGCGATTGTTTGATTTACTGCTTTAAGTTTGTAGCATTCGATATTTCAGCAATGTTGCAACCGTCGTTGTCCAGGGTCGACTGAAGTACTGTCAATCGTCATCCGTAGTTTTTCGGGTAGAAGGCAAACTGCTGCTATTACTTCGCATATTATAACGGCAATGGATTCCGCGTGCGCGTATTTTGAAAATCCGCCTGCATAGAAACACTCAGTGTATCTTTTATTAGGTCCTTGTTCTTGGCGATAGGCATTGAGAACATTTTAAGAATAGAGTTCTAAACCGTCGAGAGATTAGAGAGTTTGAAACCGTCGTCTCTATTAAAGTTCGTAGTTCTTCTTATTTCAATGGCTTCCCAGATTATGCGGGGAAAGTAAATTATTGTTCTTTGGATAGTGCAATGGGATTTTGAAACTGCATCCAGTGGTTTGCTCCGTTATCCAATATGTTTTCGCAGATCGCCGATTTTTCTCGCTGAACGTGTACTGTATGTCCGAGAGTATTGTCACTTTTTCTCGTCACTTTGATATCTAAAAAAGGCAGAGAGCCGTCCTTTTCTGCTTCACAGGTGATTATAATTTATGGGTGTATGGAATTTAGACGACCCATGAATCTTCCCCCATTTGTATATTCAACCTTCAGGAGGCAGAAGATGTCACTTAGCAAATCCAGAAAATGGGTTTGATTTTTGAGGTTTTGGTGGCTAGTTACTCAACATATTCCATGTACAAGTCACTAACTATCGGCGATACTGGGCATCCCATTGCGACTCCGCCGATTTGTTTATCATAATCGCCGCTCCACAAAAAGTATGAGGTTCTCAGGCAATGTTGAAGCATGTCGGCGTAGCTAATCGGGATATCCTCAGACCTTAGTTGGTCTCTCACCACTGTAAGGTACTCCAAAATAGGCAAATTTATAAAGGGAAGCTCACCTTTATTTAGTATTTGGCTAGTTTTAAGCATTGCTGACTTACGTAAGCATTGTTAGTTATTGTGTGATGTTAGTGAGTCTTTCACGGAAGACGTCCTTTTGCCCGTAAGCGATTGGAGGACACCAGCTAAGTGTTTTGAAAAAGTATATGTGTGGCTGCCGATTTGGCTTGCAATCGGACTCAATGGGGCTACAATCAGCCTCAATTATCCTTATGGATTTTAGGCAAACTACATAATTTCGGGGACTGTACAGACGTTGTACAGCCCATGAGCAACGATACGTACAGACTTTGCGTCATTTGAAGAAATATGCGATTTACTGGATGGCGTGACAGATTTTTTCACTACGTCTCTCGTTTGCTTGGTAATTCTGGCCGTGGGATTATAATTCACCTTCTAGTACCTGTTGGCGTCCTAGAAGCTTCGTAATTTTTTGCTCGTAATCCACAGTATCATGTTAATGTCGGTTGCTTTGTTTGTTGTCCCGCAACCTAACTATATCCCTGTTATCCAGCCGAGATTTAATCCCTTTTCTCTGGGCGGCTTTGGTGCTCAGTCTTGGAAGCTTGTATTAGTCCACCAAATAGCAAAACCCTGTCGTAATACGTCCGCCTCTGGAGCAGGGATCTTGTTTGGAGCAAGTAACAAGAGTCTGTAACAAAACTGTTGCTTTGGATTTTGCTCTATGTTTTCTAAAGTAAGCGTCCTGCAGAAAAGTTGTTGTTCTATTTTTAATACATTATGGCAATGGACATTTTGGGCCCACTTTTCCAATAATTGTAAAGCATATACCTTCGGAAAGATATCTATGTAAAACATTTATTAATATAACGACTGGTCTCAATTACTAGCCATTTCTGAATTATATCCTAAAAATATGGCTAATTACCTATATCCCTAGGCACCTATTATATCGAGGCTTTGTATTTTTAATAACTATAATATTTAAACGTAAATCATCGCAGAATACCCGCAACGATAACCTACATACTGCATACTACGCTGTGCGAGTACAAACTATATATTCCTAAGAATGCTCGAGTTTGTTAGCAGTACATGTAGGGGAAATACTGAGATAAGTTGCCTTACCTCTGTGATGTGCCATAATTTCATTACCGCTCTGTTTACTGACCTATGTAATATGCTAAGGTCAGCTGTTCAACATAGTGTGCCCAGTGTCCGTATATCATAGTATACTACCTTTTATGGATCTTCACTGCAAATAATATATTTTATATAAATAATTGGCATGGCGGTTTTCGAGTAACTAGTCTTATTTAAGAAGATTTCGAACTTTAAACTCAGAAATGGTTCATAATTGAGGTAAGTTGTAGTAGCCATAAAAAATCTAGATAAATAAATCTTTCCAATGGTTACGTTATTGTTATTGGAGAGGTGGGCCCGGTGCCCATACATTTTTGCCCATTGCCGATTGCTGCAATGTAAGCCTAAATCGAGTAGGTACCAAATATCCTCACTGCATTTCAGCAAAGATGAACAAACTGGCTACTATGTCTTCGCAAAAACATGTCGCCTACGACGCTGTCCGCTCTCGCTCGTACTATTAGCCTTACACGCATTGCGGCGATCACTTGCAAAAGAAAAACCATAAAGTAGAACGCTTCTTGCCCTGGCTATATGTGAAAATGGTAATGCGGCAAGAAATCTCGTCCGCTGGCGCATGTGTCGTGATTTATTGTTGGGCAGGTGGCGCAAGAGTTTCTGCGGCGGCTGATTGCAGAGATATCGTGGCCGGTTCGCAGCGAAGACGCCTGTTCGCTATTCAGATTACATCCATGTTTTATTAGTTTCGATTAGACAGAGAGAGAGAGTTTATTAGTTTCGATTAGAGAAAGAGAGATAGAGAGATTTTATTTTTTTACAAAATTCGCAGCTTGCCACAAAGAATATAAAAGAAGAAACTGACTTACTGACTGATCGACATATCAGCGCACAGCCTTAACAACTGTGGCTAGAAAATTTTTCATAAGGCTTCCTTTTATAATGTAGGCGAGCACTAAGAAGGGGTTTTTGGAAATTCAACCCCTAAGGGTGTGAAAAGGGTAAAATTCTGTTGTATCGAAAATTTGAAACCGCTGAAGCTACTGATATCAAAATTTATATTTAAGCTACTCATTACAAATGAAGAATAATGACAATCACGGTTTTTTTCTAAATCACTTGGGTGGTATTTTAGTGATGAAATGTTGTATGGAGATACCTAAACCGTTGGATCTGGAAACTCGAAATTTCGCACAGGGCTTTATTTGATAGTGGAGGTAGGCACTTTTTTTGGAAATACCACCCCTAAGGGTTTAAAATAAAGATGAAAGTTTGTATGACATTACGTCATATACCTACTGGTACTTGTTCCCTCGGTTAATTAAATGAAATTAAATAAAAAATACGTGTTTTGGGATTTTTGGCAATTCCATCCCTAAGCGAGTAATGAGATAAATAAAATTTTATATGAAAATACATATTTTTTTAGTATATTCCATGAGAAAAACACGAGAAACTGACTTATTGACTGACTGACATTAGCGCACATTTCATACCACTGGGACTAAGAACTTAAAATATTGCAGAAGACTTCCTTTTATAATGTAGGTATGCATTAAGAAGGTGTTTTTGAAATTTCAACCCCTAAGAGGGTGAAAAGAGTGAATTACTGTTGTATGGAAAATTTAAACCGCTAAAGCTACAGATATCAAAATTTATATTTAAGCTACACATAACAAATGAAAAATAATGATATTCACAATTTTTTTTTAAAATCAACCCTTGGGGGGATGGAATATTGGAATATTCCAAAGGATGAAAGGATGAAGTACTGTATGACGATACCCAAACCAATACATCTTGAAACTCAAAACTAAGCACAGGGCTTTATTTGATAGTGGAGATAAGCAGCTAGAGGGTTTCTTTGACAATTCCACCCCTAAAGGGGTAAAATAGGGTATGAAAATTTGTTGATATATATAATAGAAGATTCTTATATAAAATGAAGTATATTTGGTTTCCAGGCAAAATATATTTTTTTCTTACTCAAACCCTTGCAAACCGTTGTAAAATAGAACAAGGTAGAGAAGATGAGTAAAGTATTGAACATAACAATAAAATAAGACTGATTTTATTAAATATCTTCTTTATATTTGATATATTGATGCAATGCATCTTTCATTATCTTAATGACATTTGATTGAAACCTCAAATAATTATATAAAATTTAACGCCCTCTATACTCATTTGTATGTGCTCTTTCGAACTATCTTTTTACATTAGTACCATTTCTGATCGCTTGATGTAATTTAGTGTTTATTAGTGTAAACAAAATTGATGAGAGCGATTTGACCCCCTTCCCATGTATTGAGCGATTTTTGCCCATAATCAACCATTATCCTGAAGGTCAAAGCTATTCAAAAATATGTATTTCATTGAGGTACCGATTTTCCGTTAGCTTCTGGAATCATTTGTAATACCTACTTTACTTGTAAAGAATTAGCAGAAAATTTTAAAAGTTGATATTGACCGTTTTCCCCCTAACTCTTCAAATGTGAGGCTAAGTGATTGTCATAAATACAAGCCTTTTGAAAGCTATATAAAAAAAAGGCATTTTCATTTTACTTTCCCGGCCCAAGGGAAAGTATTGTGAATGCGCTAGAAATAATTTTCGAGATAAAGACGGAATATCCATTTTGACCACCCCTGAGACGATTACGACTACTTCCAGATTGAAGTCTGTCTCTGAGTATCTGTGTGTGTGTGTGTGTGTGGGGGTGTGTCAGGGTGTGTGTGTGGGGGGGGGGGGAGTCTCTCTTTCAGGGTGTGTGTGTGTGTATTCCTCCACGATAGCGCCTAAACACTTCATCCGATTGAGCTGAAATTTAACACGCGGGCATCATTCGATTATAGCAAGAGTTGATAGATTCGAATCGGTCTACTAGAGGGAACCCTAGTCATACTTTAAACTAGAAATATTGCAGTTATATAGAAACTTGAAAATCGGTACGCAGACGCCTTTTTGGATCGAAATGACGCTGTGAATATCTTGCAGACAAGCGACGCAAATAATATTTAAAGTCCGCCGTATTTAAGAAAATACTACATCATTTTTGGAAAAACACCATTTTATTACCACGCAAAATACTATAAATATACTACGAATTGGTGCACGGGGGGTGGTGGGTTGACGGAATAAAGGGGGAGGGGGGGGGATTGGCGATGGGTTTGTCTACTTGCCGGTAAAGTCTTAGGGTGACAAAAACTTTTTTTAATAACCGATTTAAATTGCTATATCTCCATAGCCAAGATGAAGTTATTTTGGATATCGCGGTTACCCTCTAACTACTTGCGTAAGGTTTTCGTTATGGAGCAGCTATGCTCCGTGGTTTTCGTCCAACGCGCATCATGCTAAAAGTATCGTGGTGTTGTTTTGTTCGTCCTGGTTCGTTCGCATGTGAATGGTATGAGAAAGGCGACTCGGCGCGGCGCGCGCGCGCGCTCTGCGCTGGCTGAAGTTCCCGCGGCCGCCGAAGTCCAGGAACATCGGAATGAAGTAATTTATATTTACGTTTATCGAGAGCGGCCCTTTGTATCTGGCTGCTTCGATCTCGCGACGTGGAGCCTTTGCTACCAAGGTGGTCCACCGCGAGAGGGCCGCCCGTGGGGGAGAGAGACGGCCCTATACGGGAGGGAGGCCCTCAGCGCGGGAGGGAGCGGGACGGCGCCGGGCGGCGGACAGATCGTATCGGCGGCCGGCGCCAACGGGAGGCGCTACGGTCAGCCTCCGACTATTCAAGCAGGAGTGCCGCAATGTCGGCACTCTCAGCATAAACAACAAAAAGCCTGAGGAGACAAATGATAATGATGACACCTGGTTTATAAGGTTAGTGCCAAATGTGCTGTCAGTCTTGGTGATGAATAAAATGCAACATCTTTTTACTGCACCAGCAAACATGCCTACGATGCCCTAGAAAATAGTTTCATTTCATACGGTATTCTGTGTTGGGGAGGATCTACACGTAGTGTTTTAAATCCCTTTATGACAGTGTAATAATCAAAATTTTAACAAAAAAAAACCGAATCTTTGTTTAAAAAAAAAACTGCAGCAGCCATATTATGGTGAACTTAGAATGCGTATACGAAATTTCGTGTCTGTGCTGTTGACCGTTGAGGAGTTCCCTCGTTGGAAATCAATCTTGGATGCCGCAGTCCTGTTTTGGTGAAACAAAAGACGTTGAGCAATCTAATACCCTATACATTGTAACCTCTCATAACGAGCACCTCTCATAATATGTACTTGCAGTAATTCCTCATAACCAGTAATTGCACCTCTCATAACGAGTATTGGAAAAATTGTTTCGATTCACGAGTATTTCGACGAGTAAGAGTCTGGAACGAACTATGCTCGTTATCAGAGGCTCCAGTGTAGGTATAAATAATTCCAATACATGCAATGAGTTGTAGCGCTAATGATGACAACTTCTGTCTGGTTTGCTATAGTGGGGTGTTGTCACCTGCAATGGGTGAACTCGTCACTCATGGAAGCTATAACGATAGTGTTCGTTCTTGGAGATGGAGACTAATACAGTCCACCGCTTAGCTAGGCCGACAAGCCCGTCAGAGAACAACGGGCTGAAATCATGCCGTGTCTACCAGATTTGTTATCCCGTCTGGTTACAGGTTCGAACCCGTTGTCATGGCCTCTACCTGGCGTCCTTTGCCCGTCTACTACTCGGAATCGGATGGTCAACTGGTCGTTTCAAGAGTGGCCGACTTCATTTCAACATCCACCACCGCTGCTTAGGAAACAGTATATCCTTTCCGGACCCCTAGGCTGACCGGACACTCCCTCCAGCAAACCGCATAGGAGCGCCCGAAGAGACATCCCCCATGCCAAGGCAAGGGAAACAGAACCCCTACCGGGGTCGACCTTTTTCGAAAAGGCTACTGGATAGGAGTTGAAACGTGAGTTGGGCCGACCAGAGCTACCGATCAGGTCTTAATGGCTTGCTACAGCTGGGCGGTGACGACTACAAAGGGCGAACCCGTCACCCCAGCCTGGTATAACGATATATAATCGTTCTTTCACAATGACAATCCACTATATAGCTCCGCCAACTAGCCCGCGTTAGACCAACCCTTACCGCCCGGCACCGGGTAGTGCGGCGGGCAGACCAAGCGCCCTTGCTATCAGGTATAGCTAGATTTCTTCGGCCTTCCGACTGGATACAGGTTCGAGGTCGCTTAAGTGTTTCTCTCCCTCGTGTAGCGGTGAATCGGTGTCTACCGAATCTATCGCGGACCACAGCATCATTTACCCGGCTGTTCACTCACTATCGGGTGGCCGAAAAGTCTTTCAAGAGCAGTTGCCGTAAGGTTAACAACTACTTTCCACACTCCCCCGGCTATCTTCGAAGTGCACAAGCGCGGTATGCAAACCATCCAGGAGCGCCCAGACTACGACTACCAGAGCTGATCCGCAGGCACAGAGTCCTACCCGGGCTCGTACCTCTGCTTGGAGGCCGACGGATAGGTGTTGACCTGTGAGTTTGGCTGACCCTTACACATGGGTTAAAATTGCTCAACTGCACTAGGCTCCCTAATAGTTTGCTAATAGTTTGCTACAACTAGAGTTGTCAACTACAACGGGCGAACCCGTCACCTCAGGAAGTTTTAACGATTAGTCGTTCTATCTCTCTGGAGTGAGCGCAGAAGACTTGGACAAAACAGGCCACCGTCAAGCTACAAACCCGTAAGAGGCCAACGCCTTAACCGCGAGATAGCCAGGAGTGTTACCCAGCGGGCTTACACTCACGCTCTTACTTCCAATTGCAGATTACTCCAGTCTCTCGATTGGTTACGAGTTCGAGGTCGCTTGCGCGGTCCTCTCCCTTACGAAGCGGTGAAACGGTGTTTACCGAATCTGTTGCGGACCACGGCATTCTTTGCACGGCTGTTCACCCAGGATCGGGTAGCCGATGTTCGTTTCAAGAGCAGTCGCCGTAAGGTCCGCAACCACCCCCGCTCTATAGGAAACAGTACTGCTTCCAGACTCCCCCGACTGTTAGTCAGAGTCTATAGGGACTATAGGGAGCTAATGGGCCCTTGCTGAGTTGGCAACGAAGACCCATTCTGTTTCAGGGTCGGTCACACTCACGGGTCAACACCCATCCGATGGCCTCCACGCATGGGGTGCGAGCCTGGGTAGGACACTGGGTCAACCAGTCTCCCCTGGGAACAATCCTCTGGCGCTCCTGGACGGTCTGCGCACCGAGCGGCGCAAGCCAATCGATTGTGCTCTCCGACTAACAATCGGGGGAGTCTGGGAACTGTATTGTTTCCTATAGAGCGGGGGCAGTTGTCTACCTTACGGCGACTGCTCTTGAAATGACCATTGGCCATCCGATCCCGGTTCAGAGTCGGGCAAAGGACGCCTTGGTCCGCGACAGATTCGGTGCACTCCGTTTCACCGCTTCGTAAGGGAGAGGACCGCGCAAGCGACCTCGAACTCGGAACCAATCGAGAGACCGGAGAAATCTGGTCACAATTGGAAGTGAGGGCGCGAGTATCTCGAGCCCGCCGGGTTTATTCCTGGCTCACTCGCGGTAAGGCGTTGGACTCTCACGGGTTGTGACGTAGCTGGACGTAGAATGTACTGTCCAAAGTCTTCTACGTTCACTGCACATGCAGGGCGACAGAACGACTAATCGTTAAAACGTCCTGTGGTGACGGGCTCGCCCGTTGTAGTTGACACCGCAAGATGTTAGTCAGAGTGCGCAATCGATTGGCTAATGCCGCACGCTGCGCAGACCGCCCAGGAGCGCCAGAAGGTTGATTCCGAGGGCAAACTAACCCTAAGGCCAGAGTCTTACCCAGGCTCGCACTTAATGCGTGGAGGCCGTCGGATGGGTGTTGACCCGTGAGTGTGACTAACCCTGAACAGAATGGGTCTTCGTGGCCAACTCATCTACAATAGTTTGTTTGTACAAGTGCGCGCAATGTTGCCTGCCGCTGGCCGCGCGACTGTCAGTCGGGGCGGCTATTCGAGTCGGTCGGTGCCGCAGTCGCAGTGCGCGACATTTTAAGCGCAGAGCCAAACACGTAAGTCTGTCCCAGTGGCGCGGCGCGTCTATTTAAGATGTAATTCCTATTAAGTCGCGGTCGCGGTCGCGCCGCCGCCGCCGCACAAAGCGACCGCAGTCGCGCGGCCCGACGCGATCCGCCGGCGATAAAAACGTCATTAGGGCGACTTAGCGCGGCAATCTAGTTAAATCGGTGTACGGACATAACAACACATTCATGGGCATTCGATATCTGATGTTTTTGATAAACTATCCATTATAAAATAGACGATTACTTAACGATAAAAAATCAGGGTTTAACGCTCCCTTCCGAGTTGACGCGACTAAAAATTTAGATATTTTTGCAATGCCACGCGCCCGCGCGCTTTCGATATATTTTATTTTATTTTATTCTGGAACCAAACAGAACTACATACAACGCAATAAAAACCTATTTAAAAGTGACAAAAATCCATTAATGTGATTCCGAATATAAAGTATACAAAATGAACGCCATGTAATTTTATATTGTTTCCGCTTGAGAATGGGGGGAATCAGGATGGGAAATGAGGTGAAAGGAAGAGACAAAACAGATAAAAATATATTATGTATGTACATAATTATAAATATATTTATATTAATTTTAGGTATGATATATAGGTATTATAATGAATATACTTGAGATAAAATTATGACCTTGAACTAAATTAAATGAAATATAATATGTAGGTATAAATGTCTTGTGATCATCTAGATAGACTCTAGATTTTTTTTATTGAGTTCTTATAAGAGGTTTTTGATGAGTGTAATATATACATAAAGATGTATAGGTATACCGCGGCAACAAGGGAATACGTCCCACCGTTGGCAGGGGTCAATTACGAATGACGATTTCGGCTTCGCGCGTCGTCTAATATAGTCGATTTGGCTTTTCAATTATAATATAATAAAATATCAGATGAATAGTTTTTTACAAAGTAAAAATTATATTACAATAATTAAATAACTTAAGATCACTGTGGTAATTTTTATATTACTTAAAAGTATCTTTAATAAATAGAAAAAAATAAGGTTTGGCCATAACATTTCTGGAAATTACGTAATTTAAAAAAAAAAACTTATATTTTTTATAACAAAAAATCAACCTATTAATATTTTATAATTATAAACATAATAATCAACCTTTCCAACTTTACATTCCGTTAGGACCTTATTTGGACTATTACCAACATATAAAAAAATTGACTAATTGGTTCAGCCTTTCAACCTAATATGCGACAACGAATAGCTTTTCATTTTTTTTATATAGATTGCAATTAAAATATGTGTGTATGTAGGTGTATGTGTATGTGTGTATATGCATATATGTATGTATGCATGTTTGAATGTGTATATGTGTATATGTGTATGTAACTAACCCTTTATCATGTATATTTGTATTAATATGTGTATTATTTTATGCCATTATCTTAGTGTTAGTACTGAAAGTAGTCTATTAGTCAAATAACCCTCTATAATCAATGGTACTACTCAAAAAACAAAGGCAGTATATTTCGTATGCCCAGATGCAGGTTGTTCGGTCTAGTTGGGCATTCGTCTAAAATGATCGTATGGGTTGTGTTCATTTCCTATTGCTTATATAAATAGTTACAAATTATATCTGTACGATCACACTGTTAACTCTCTACCAGGATGTAATAAATAAATAAATGAATAAATAATTACAATGATATATCAACCCCGTTATTTATATTATTTATTTATTCAGGAAATTCACAAAAAAAATGCACCAAGCATACAGCGGGAAAAAAACCCACACCAAGATTTACCCATTCTAGCCTATTTATAAATACGATGTCGCATGTCGCTCCACCAAGCTAAGCTTGTGCTAAAGCTACTTACTTAGCAGACAAGGACGTCTCGGGTTGGATTGGGAAATGCTTATGTTTAATTGAGATGTTCTATGGATGTGCACAACTTTCGACTGTGATATGTAGGTTTAATGGGAGTCCCTTTATCGCCGGCAAGTGATCACCGTTCACCCATACATCTCAAAAATTAAGCTTATCCTTTTGCAAAACAAAAAAGTTTTCAATTAATTTATCCAGGTGTACTTCATTGATATTTAAACAAACTATGTATTGGCAGTCAAATAAAGGGAGTCTATTTATTGTAAGCAATTGAGAATGCTTGTCGACAAACTAAGGTAGTTTTATCGGGCAAGTCATTTGTCATTCGGAAGAAAGTCAGACAAGTTTTGTCAGACAAGTCAACGGTATAAAAAAAAGGAAAGAAATCAGAGATTTAAATATAAGTTCTTATGATTTCTTCCTTCTGCTCTTCCTTGGAAGAGGCTAAAGTGCAGAGTACAATCAGCAGATTGACTCTGAAGAAATATATTATCAAGTGGCTCATGGCGAAAAGTAGAAGCCAGTGCGAAGAAATGGTGACTCAAATCTTGACTTGATAATATTATATTAATTAATTAGATTTACAATTTTATATGCGCATAGTAAGAAACCTTTTTAGGCTACTTAATTTATTGGTCAATTTAGTTATTTATTTATCTATATATGTATTTATTTTTTTTACTTATCTATAAAATTCAATATTTTTTTTCTTTATTTACATACCCATGTATATATTATATGAACCCTAAAATTTTTAAGAACGATTGAGCAATCGGAATGAATAAATGAAAAAAAATTATAAAAAGTTAAGACACTATGTCGTAAATACTATCACCCCAGAACAGATATACAATCTAGTGCTTTGATAAAATCCACACAAATGTAATCTTATCTGTTCGCAAAAAAAATATCTAAAAATATTATTATTTATACTTTATTTATTTTTTTGTGTGCCAAAATCAATTTTCTTGTATCGGATAATAATAAAAAAAGAGTCAAGCGGCTTTAATTATTTATACACGTGTGACTATTTTATTCTGTGGAAAAGGAAATAAGCCATATTTTAAAGTAAAGGTCTGCATTATTATTATTGTCATACATTGCACTACACTTTATATTAAATACTATTTATTTGTTTGTTCTACAAACTTCATATTACGACATTTTGTATTAATATTTATTTCCATGACTATGCTATATCAACATTTTAAATATAATTATAAATTTAATTTGAATTCGCTTATCTATTTTTTATTTTATCATATTTTGTATTTTTGATTTTAATATTATGTACACATGAATAAATCTTCGCCATACATAGAGTTTTCCTTGGTACGGGCTATGGCCTAGTTAGGCAGATTCTGCAACTAATAAAATTGTAAATTTATGTTTTGAATGAATAAAATTATTATTATTATTTATTATTATTCTTATTTACCAAGCGATAGGTCCATTATGGGTTAGAATTATTGTCGTGTCCGTTTCCATATAGACCAGATAGGTACTATTAAGATTATTTCACCCCATTTTTATTTCAATAAAAAGTCGAGCTACCTATTCAGCTTTATCATTATTGAGTCGTCTAGTAGTCGTTGGAGTCGCCCGGGAGAAAACTTTCTTTTTGAAAACTCAGAATAACCTATGTACCTACATGCGAAACATGGCGGCAAAGTTTAAGCGATTGTAGAGTAAGCCTTTTTGTTAGTGTATGCGAATTCTTTGTTTCCAACGTAGAAAAAGAGCCGTTTTTTTACAAACATTTACAAATGATTTGGAATACAACATATAATAGTTGACACAAGAGACAATAACGCTTTATATAAAAGGCAAAATTTTACAAAAACAAAAACAAACTCCATTTTTTAAAAAAAGTGCAGCAGCCATGTCATGGTAAAACTAAGAACGGGCTATCCTAATTGAATGCGTATACAAAATTCCGTGTCTGTGCTATTGACCGTTAAGGAGTCCTTTCGACAAGAGCCGACCCTGGGTGTATAATCATGCCATGCTTGCCAAAAGAAATGCATTGTCGTCGGAGCTGAACCAACATTTAAGTTTTTAACTTCATATGATAATATATGAGAAGTTCCCTCAATTCCTCATGGACCCCATCATCAGAAAAGGATTTTCCTAAAAATGGGAACAACCTGAACTATATCCATTCTAATTTTAAAAAATCCATACCGGTTCATAAATGACGGAGTTCTGAGGTAGCAAAGATTAAAAAAAAAAGATGCAACCGAATTGATAACCTCCTTCTTTTTGTGAAGTAGTTTAAACAAACGACGCTGCAGAAGCCAGGTTCATCTCCGAACCGCAGCGTAATCGTTTTTCAGTCGCGTGACATTCATCGTATCTTTCATTCAACAACCGTCAAAATAATCATATTAATATGCGCGTAGATTAGAGAAAACTATTCGTCCATCGAGATATGAACATGAATGTTTATAGCCACGGAGCGGAAACTACTGGGCGTTTGGCTACGTGTCTGTAGATAAAAGTCGCGGTCCATTTGTCCGCGCGCGGTACATTTCGGTCGCGCGATAAGCATCCGCCGTCACGGACAATCCACTAATTCCTCCGCGCTCTTCCGTCTCGAGCGTTTATGGCAACTGCGTGACTGGGTGCACTACGCCACTACACCGCGATACACTACTTACACTACTTACACAACGTTCACTAACGATTCGCCACGTGGCATAGTCGATGACTGAAATGAGAGCGAATACAAAAGCAGACGTTTTAGGGTCCTTACAGTATTGTGTATACCATATGTTAGATCAGGGATTTTATTTTATTTACGTATTTATTTATTTAAGAGCCCGTTCACATATTTTTTCCAGAAAGGCAAGAAAAGTGGATTTTTGGCGTTCTAATTCCAAGAAATAAAGAGATTTCTACAAACTTTAATTACTGAATTACCTGGACCATTTCTTGATGTTGACCATAGCGGCCTTTAATTTTAGATGTAACGAATATTATTTACTTATTCAGCCCATTTTCCGAAAGTCGTTATTCGTAAAAGGCTCGGAAGGCAAACTTTGAGCTCCTTAATACAGTAATATCACTACAACGAAAACCGTATACTATTTTTTTTATGTCCGTCATGTATTCTTGATGTACACTACGGCTTTATTTTTTCGTTTTTTGACCACATATCCAAGGTATACATTACTTACAATTACACAAAATTAAAAAAAAATCTTCCTGTATCATTCTAATTTTCTCAGAAATAAAATAAGATTCTTATATAATACTTATACTATATTAAAGTTCACTCTTTTAGCAATACGACATAATATAAATTATTGTCATTAGAAAGGAGAAAACACTGCAAAAACAATTAGAAATTGTGTATATATTTGCTTGCGCAAGAGAAGAGCGCTCAGTGCCGCGGTTTTTCTCCCAGGGTTGAATAGTTATTTATTTATTTATTTATTTATTTATCCTATCTTTTATAGTTACATCCAAAAAAAAATGCGTTCATTTTTTCAACTCATTTTAAAAGAATACCTACGCTATTTTGTAATACGGCTCGAGGCCGTGGCGGCCAAAAGCTATATCCTACTACTATTATAAACGCGAAAGTTTGTAAGAATGTATGTATGGATGTTTGTTACTCTTTCACGCAAAAACTTTTGTAAGGATTTTGATGAAACTTTACAATAATATAGCTTACACATCAGAATAACACATAGGCTATAATTTATAAAGATATATAGTTTTGTATCATCATTATCAAAAATTTCCATCACCACGCAGGTGAAACCGCGGGGCGCAGCTAGTGAAGCATAATTTTATGGCCTGGTTGTGAGAACAAGAAAAATAATTTTAATACAACTATGCCGGATTTTGAAAACCCGGTCCTTATGCTATAATTTCGCCAAAACGAAATTGGTAAATTATTTCCATATTCATTGTAAATTACCTTTATTCTATTACTGTTTTCCAAAAAAATAAAAAAAAGAGCGAGATTTGTCTTCAGTTTTGGAAAAACCTAGAGATGATTCTCAATATTAAAAAAATACTATTTACACCAGTGTATGCTCTATTTGTATAGTACCAAGACAGTTTTTGGAACTTCCATACAAAAAATATAGGAAAAAAATGTTTTAAATTACGTAATTTCCAGAAATGTTTTGGCAAAACATTATTTTTTTCTTGTTATTAAAGGTTCTTTTGAGTGATAGAAAAAATATCACAGTGATCTTAAGTTATTTTATTATTGTAATATAATTTTTACTTTATAAAAAACTATTCATTTGATAATTTATTATATTATAATTGAAAAGCCAAATCGACTATATTAGACGAAGCGCGAAACCGAAATCGTCATTCGTAATTGGCCACTGCCAACGGTGGGACGTATTCCTTTGTCGCCGCGATATACCTATACATTTTTATGTATATATCGAAAGCGCGCGGGCGCGTGGCATTTCAAAAATACCAAAATTTTTAGTAGTTTTTGCGAACCAGATGAAATGAGATTTACGTCGATTCTCTAGATTCCACTAGATTTTGTGTCTGTTCTGGGGTGATAGTATTTAAATTTAGTGACTTCACTTTTCTTTTTACTTTACCGACCTACCAAGCGACAAGGAGGTAAAGTATTGTAAACGCGAAATTATTTTTCCGAGATGAAGACAGATAAAAATATATTGATACTCCCCGAGATGATTAAGATTTTCAGTCTGGAGTATCTCTGTGTGTGTATGTATTCGTCCACGACAACACCTATATTTTCATATAATTAAGCTGAAATTTGGCACGCAGGCATAATTTGGTCATGGCAAGAATTTAGAAGATTGTAGTTGATAACGGTCCACCAGAGGGCGCACTAGTCATACTTCAATCTCGAAATGTTGGACTTAGAAACTTGAAATTTAGTACATAGATGCCATATTGGACCGGAATTATGTTGTGAATACGTGAATTATGTTGTGAATTACGTTGTGAAATGTTGGTTGTAATATTTCGTATACACTCGACGCAAATAATATTTAAATCCGCCGTATTTGCAAATCCGCAGTATTTAAAAAAATACTAGATCAGTTTTGGAAAATACTTCAAATACACTACGAATTGGTGCTCGAGGGGAGGGGGGTTGCCCTTCCCCGTGGGGGATATAGGGGGGGGGGGGGGGGGGCTTGTCTACATGCCGTGAAAGTCTTGGGATAACACAGCCTATTTTTTATTGCGTTTATTCTCCAAATTTAGATTTATATAAATGAGGATCAATCTAACCGACAAATATTAAATATACAAATACGTAAATAAATTCATTTTGATTGATTTGACATTTTCATTACAATGAAGACTTTTTTAGCGCTTGTACGTATATTTCCAAAATTCAATCTTTTTAAAATATTATTAAGTGCGTAGCTAGCAACAATCCAGCATGGTGTTTGTCTATTTGACTATTGTATTTAAATACGTAGCAATAATATTTTGTGCCATTTATTTCCGAACTGATGATATTCATTACTTTACGATTTCAGAATTTTGCTTCGATCATGATAGCATTTAGTAGTATACGTACGGTTATAGTCGGATTAAAGAATCATGTTAAAGCTACAATTTATCTTTATTTTCGTAAATCCCGTAAGGTACACGGTGATTCATATAAACAAGTAGTGGAATTCATCAAATTACTTGTAACATTATTATTCGGTATAATACCTTAATAAAAAATGTTTTTAATTGTGCGAGTGATGATCCTAAGTGTGTAGACGATTTCAGTGGCTGGTCGTGTCCCAAAAATGGTCCCCACTTGGCACCCAGAGAGCGTGATGCTCCGTCCGAAATGGCGCTGCGATATGATCGTATGCGGCCATAACGTCGAATGACATATTCACGACCACAACTCGCGCGACTCGCCCGTTTAGATCTGTAGCGATGCGATCTACCACCGAGATTAGCCAGTTGGGTGATGTCCACGTATCCGTCTCATGCACCCACTGTGTAAACTTTTATTACGAACACGCCTGTAGATAGGTGTTCGATGCTTGTAATGAACGAAGACAGAAATCCGATTTCGATTTTTCAAGGTCAATAGAAGTTCACGCAGAAACCAGGCGATACATCGAAAATCTTGATATAATTATTAATTATGGCATTAGATAACTTAACTCTATAGTACGATTTGGCAACTCTTCTCAAACGGCGAAATGCAGGTGGCGCTGATATGTTTGACGGCCACACTAACAGAAATATATTTGGCCACCTATAATAACATTGATAATAAGTGTTTTTTTCATAAAGGACTATTGAGTTTAGAGCTAATGTAGTTGGAAATGGGGTTGACCACGAAGACCGATTCGTTCAGGGTCGGTCACACTCACGGGTACACACCCATCGGGCGGCCTCCCCGCATGAAGTGCGAGCCCTGGTAGGACTCTGACCTGATAGCCAGTTTCCCCTAGGTGTCAATCTTCTGGTGCTCCTGGACGGTTTGAATACCGTGTGGCGTCATCCAATCGATTGTACATTCTGACTGACAGTCGGGGTATTCTGGAAACAGCACTATTTCCTATAGAGCACGGGTAGTTGCACATCTTACGGCGACTGCTCTTGAAACGACCAATCGGCTACCCGATACCGGGTGAACAGCCGGGCAAAGGATACCGTGGTCCGCGATAGATTCAGTAGACATCGTTTTGACCGCTACGTAAGAGAGAGGACCGCGCAAGCGACCTCGAAACCGTAGCCAGCCGGGAGACTGGAGTAATCTGGCTGAAACTGATAGTAAGGGCGCGAGTGTCGACCCGCTGGGTGACTTACCTGGCTATCTCGCGGCAGGGCGTTGGCTTCTAACGGGCATGTGGCGGAACTTCACGGTGGGCCGTCGTTGTCCTAAGCCTACTGCGTTCACCTCACGGGAGACAGAACGAACAATATCCTTAAAAAATCCTGAGGTGACGGGTTCACCCGTTGTAGTCGACAGCTCTAGTTATTGATGTTATAAGCCCAATAATTTAAAATTGGTTTGTTAATATAATTTTATTTTATTTCGAGATAAGATACTGTACATCACCATATATTTTACGATAAATTAAAATGTCATAAATTTAAATCAGGTACCAAATTGAGAGAGAAAAACTGCAACATAACGTATGAACTGCCAACGTTTTGGGAATCATCGACGAGCTCGTATTTTACTCGTACCTAATCATGATAATGCTGTTACGACAATATTCTGATGTGAATAGCAGTAACGCAGTTAGCACTTTCCTCCTCCCCTCTCCTTCTCCTCCTCTTCCGTGCCACAACTTTACACTTAAGCACAACTTATAACTATCTATTGTATTTATAAAAAAAATCTAAAAACTGATTATTTTCCGAAAAACACAGATTCGTAAAGCTCAGCTCTCCGAAAACATCAATATGTACATGACATACAAGTGAAAAATTTACAAAAAATAATTATTCCCTCCAAAAAACCACTCCGGTTGCAGACCCCTATTTACTCCTCAAAAGAAATCTGCCTATAGCCGTATCAACTCATTCAAAAACATTAATTTAATAAGAAAAATATATTTAAATTTAAATTCTTTGAAATAAGTTAATAGTAAAAATACATTTTTAAAAACAAGCTTTTATTACCAGGCTCTGTCCCGAGCCAACGCTGGGTGCAGCAGCAATGCCATTGAACCATGCCATTAGAACAGGCTATCTTTATTGAATGCGTATTCAAAAATTCGTGTATCTGCTGTTGACCGTTGAGAAGTCCCCTCGTTGGAAGCCAACCCTGGGTGCAGCAGCCCTGTCATGGTAAACTTAGGACGGGCTATCATTATTGAATGTGTATACAAAATTTCGCTACTGTGATGTTGACTGTTGAGGAGTCCCCTCATTGGAAGCCAGCCCTGTTTGCAGCAGCCCTGTCGTGAATTTAGGACGGGCTATCATAACTGAATGTGTATACGAAATTTCGTTACACTGCTGTTGACAACCCTGGGCGATAGCCATATCATGGTAAAACTTATGACGGGCTATTATAATTAAATGCGAATACAACATTTCGTGTCTGTGCTGTTGGCCATTGAGGAGTCCCCTCGTCGGGAGCCAACCCTAGGCGCAGCAGCTATATCATGGTGAAACTTAGAACAGCCTATCATAATTGAATGCGTATACAAAATTTCGTGACTATGCTGTCGACCGTTGAGGAGTCCCCTCGTCGGGAGCGAACCCTGGGTTCAGCAGCCATGCCATTATAAAACTTATAACGGGCTATCATAACTGATTGCGTATACTTAATTTTATGCCTGTGCTGTTGACCGTTGAGGAGCCCCCTCGTCGGAAGCCAATCCTGGGTGCAGAATCAGGTCATGCTCGCCGTAAAAATGCAATGTTATCGAAACTGAACCAACCTGTAAAATTTCAACTTCATAGGATAACAGGATGTGGTTCTAATTCTGCTTGCAATATTTGACCTAAACAAACATACTGATAAACATTGCAAGGTAAATAAAAGCTTGTAAATAATCGCCCGCGGCGGAGAACTCATTACACTCTCCCATACACATATGTCCCATAGTCCTTACACATATGTCTCAAAGGGTTAAAATAATAAAATATATGTAAATTAATCCGTTTACAACCGTATTATACGGAGGTATCAGAGATCCCTGTCTCCGGTGAGGTCCTAGGAAAAAATGTTGACGGCACGGATGCAAGGACGCCGTTGACGTGGTAGGGATGTCGATGCCAGCAGATAAACAACACGACCGCCACAATAAAGACGCTAATGGCGTTAAGCAGACGCAAAAAGCGGCTACCGTGTTGAGCTTTTTGTTGGCCGCCTCCTTGCGCGGCGAGGCGAGCATCGTTGCGTTTACAGCGCAAGGGGAGGTAATCGCGTGCGAGTGTCTACCTACAAACGACCCAATTATGGTTGTTTTATTTGTGCTTACACGGAAACTTTTTATCTATGAAGGTAATCTCAGATGTCTTCTCATATTTACAGCATGGAGACCACCCGAATCCGATGCCACCTATCTTCTACAGCTGATCTTCTACAGCTGATCTTCTACAGCTGATCTTCTACAGCTGATCTACTACAGCTGATCTAAACATGCTTAGAAATTTGAGTCAAATTTGTGCGTACAGGGGGCGGACAAAATAATATAAACACTAAGCAAGATAGTACACCTTGATGCATGTAACACTGCATCATTGTATATAATGGGCTGCGTATTAATTGCGCAATTTACTTGTAGGTCTTGGAAGTTATATTTCAGTATATTACACGCTATGGTCTGCGTCGGTTTCAAAAAGCGACCGGTGTAATGTGTGTTCTCTTGGATTTTGAAGGAGGGCAAATCGTCGGGCCATGTTAGCGGGAGCGTCAGTGACGAAGGTAGCTGAACTGTTTAACGTTTCATGAACGACGCTATCCACGGCAATGATAGCATACACAAAATATGGAAAATAATCATCGGCGAAACCCAAAGTCATCCGATAGAGATCGATGAATATTAAAAAGGATTGTTGCCACACAATATAAAACAACCGCAGCAAAAGGGACAGCAGAGGTCAACACACACAACAACAACACAGTTTCACAGGCAAATGGTGGCCCAATAATAATAAATAAATAATAATAATAAATACAAACGGAGCTGCCATGGAATTAACCGACCGGAGTCGGGCCCATCATAATACAATTTTTTACACTTCTGGGGGGTGAGCAGTGGATTCCGGACTTACGAACCGGCTGTGGTAGGTTTAGGACAGCTGTCTTGCCACATGTGAGCGTACACCTTGCCACCCATTCACTCCCCCTTCGAAGCCATAGAATTTGAGATGCGCAAATCGCAGTTTTAGATAATTTTTCTAAGAAAGAGTTGATTATTTTTCTGGAAAGGCCAAGATCTTTAAAGAGGTGAAATAGAGATTTAGCTGGCAGGCCACGAGCGCCAACTTCCACCGCGTGAAGGTGAACAGTGAAGCCGTTCCGGGTTACGGCATTTGCGAGATCATGGTATTTATTTAATTTGTACTCGTGGTCTTTTGGGATATTTGATTACCATGGAACAGTTAATTCTACAATAAGAGCCACCTTCCGAGATAGAGAGTAAAGAGTTATATCTGGACGGAGGGCTGTGCATCCGAGACTTTCAGGGAATTTATACTGCTTAGAGACCGAATCAACCTCCAGAATCCAATCTGTAGCTTTCTCGATTATTGAGAAAGGTTTTGTAGTTTTGTAATAAATAAATATTGAATATTTGCCATAGTATTTTGTCCAACCCCTGTGGCAGGGGGGGAGGTTTGCCAGTTTCTGTTCCAATCATTGATTATATAGAGTATTAGATTGCTCAACGGTATACTACGTATAGCAGCTGGGGATTTTACTATGAAACGCAACGTGTAGATTTTATTTTTATTTATTTATTTATTTTGAAAAACATGATTTACAGACGAATGGCTATGATACTCGGTATATAGTACAATAAAACGTGCAGGAAAAACAAGTTGAACCCATAGCCGTTGGCTCATCGCATACCTAACTGAGCAAGAACGCCCGTATCTAGGGATGCTGATATTTGACTTAGCATATTGCGAGCTGACATGTATGACGATCGGTTATATAATTATTATTGGTATAAAGTTCAAAACATTCATTCTTGCATAATACAAGTACACAAGCACAAAGAGTTATACCAACATACAAAAAAAAAATAGTAGTAAGAAATTATTATTAAACCCAACACCAATATATAGTAATACATAAATACAATAAATACATATTTAAAATAAATATACATACTAATATAAAATACTAATATACACAAAATGTACACAAATAAATTAAATTTAAATACCTCTAGTCTTAAACCTAACATATACGTCTATTGTATTTATAAATATAAAAATCTAAGTATTTCTTTTTATTTATTAATTTTACCTAATCGAAAATTCTGTTAAATTCCGTTTTGTCATAGAGTGGTCCTTTAACCATCAAGCACTTTTTTATTGCTTTTTTTAATGCTACCATGTTAACTAAATTTTGTATCGTAATTTCTATATTATTATAGAGCCTTGGAGCTAAGTATTTAAATTATCTTTGTGCGAATGAAGAGATGGCAATCATAGTTCCTGTTAAATGTAGATTGTATACTTTATAGTTTAAAGAGAGTGGCAACATTGCGAAGCAGTTGGCGCGAATGCAAGCAATTGGGAGGTAATCGCGTGCGGCAGTCTACCTAAAAACTACCCAATTATGCTTGTTTTATTTGTGCTTACACGGAAACTTTTTATCTGTGAAGGTAATATTAATGTCTTCTCATATTTACAGCATGGAGACCACCCGAATCCTATGAGAGAGGGGGGAAGGAGGGGGGGGGGGGGGGTTGTTAGTTTTTGCTCCAATAATTGATTATATATGGTATTATATGGTGCAATCAAATAAAAAAGATACAGATGATATAACGAGCATGGTGTGTACGTTGATAAAGCAGGTAGGTGTGTGTATAGTAGTGCCCTCTATTGGGAATCATAAAAGAATAGCGCGAACTTTCACTGTTTAACCATTTGCTTGTTAATTAAACGCGTTCGGAATGAGGTAAGCGAGTCGTGTGCGCGTCCGGCTTCACTATGGAGGCTGGAATGGTATCACTTAGCCGGAGAGCAAGCGCAAGACCCAAAAATGGATCGATGGAACGAAACGATATTTATCACCGCGATGCAGTTCTAGCCTCCCTAGTGTCACGACTCGCTGACCTCACTTCGAATGCGTCTAATGCCTACTCCAAGTGGGTGTAAACACCTATTAAAGAAAATATACAGAGAACTCTTATGTCAGATATGCCAACCTTACCATATCACAAAAACGTAAACTGCGATTGGCAGTCTGCGAGACGCGCCTGCGCAATACGCGCTTTTTTAATTTTGACAGCTGCGCGCTTCACGACTGGGTTGATGGGTTGCTGTTTTACAAAAAGTAATTCTAACGATTGGCTACAATGCGAAGTTCCCAGCCGTCTGGTTGGTAATAAAAGTGGTATTTCGTCCTACAAAAGCTAAATTATTATGTTTTCTTTGAAAATCCGCATCTTATACATTACCTGATCTGTAACACGAATATTCGTCAATATGTAGAGCCGGCATAACAAGCGAATGGAAAAGCGGTCAACGTTCCCGCTATTCCTCCCTGATTCCCAATAGAGGGCATTACTATACACACACCTATCTGCGTTACCAACTTCCACGCTATGCTCGTTATTATATCCTCTGTCTTGTTTTCATTTGATTGCCCCTAATAAATTGCTTAACGACATTCTACGTTTTGGCGGCTCGGATTTTGCTAAGAAACGAGACGTGTAAATGACATTCATTACCAGTTCTAACCATTTATCAATTTCTTTTATTTCCAGTGGCTCAATAGATGGCGTTCTAAACATGCGTATTTTACCAGCGGTATCCTATCTTAAAATAAAATAATAACAGCGAAATTTAAGTTATAGCTCTTATTATTTTAATATTATTTACATCAACCTGTCAAGTGTTTGAGTTTACGATGTTTTATGACGTCCACAGATATTTTTTTCGAAAGTAAACAAAAACCATTTTATTAAACTTACATTTATTTGCGACATAACATATTCGTCTTATTTTAAATGTACACGATATACATTATAGTTTTGGGCTATGTACACTCACTAAAAATACGAAACATTATGTTTCATTTCATTAAAATAATATTATTTTGTGCAATAAAGAATACAAAGCTGATATTAAAAAGCTGAATTAAATAAGAATTCTTAGATAATTAATTAGTACACTCGTACATACAAGCGTATA
Source organism: Micropterix aruncella (assembly GCA_944548615.1). Lineage (NCBI taxonomy): Eukaryota > Metazoa > Arthropoda > Insecta > Lepidoptera > Micropterigidae > Micropterix > Micropterix aruncella. The sequence continues at coordinate 8,388,330 of OX155969.1, forward strand.
AACTACTTAAATAAAAAATAAAATACAAACGGAGCTGCCATGGAATTCACCGACCAAAAATCGGGCCCATCATATATAATTATTACACTTCTGGGAGGTGAAGGGTGGATTCCGGACTTACGACCGGCGGTGGTAGGTTTAGGACAGCTGTCTTGCCACATGTGAGCGTTCACCTTACCACCCATTCACTCCCCCTTCGAAGCCATAGAATTTGAGATGCAGAAATCGCGGTTTTAGATAATTTTTCTAGAAAGGAGTTGATTATTTTCCTGGAGAGACCTTTAAAAAGGTGAAACAAAGATTTAGCTGGCAGGCCACGAGCGCCTACTTCCACCGCGTGAAGGTGAACAGTAAAGCCGTTCCGGGTGACGGCATAAAACTATACTAAATGATGAAAAAGCAGCAAGCCCTAATAGGAACGTTTGCAAATATTCTGCAAACGGTCGAGTTCGCCCAGCAGTTCTTCAATCAGAACGAGGTGAGCAACATCTGCGTCGTCTAGAATTGGCAAAAGGAGAGACTGCATAAATATTGGGATTAACTTTTAATTGGAAAATGGTCATTGTTTGTTGTAGTTAATATAGATCCGTTTGATTCCATAATAAACAAATAAAATCAAATTACAACCTGGTAAACACGATTTTTAAACAGCCTTACGCAAGACATTTTCAGAGGCGACGCCACAGACCCCAATTAAAATTAACCAATAAAAATGAATCCTAACATTACCTTACTGTTGTGGTTTTATTATTTCTTAAAAATAATGTTAAGTTTATTTTCTGTCTAATAACCGATAAAGCAAAATAAATTATTAAGTAAATCATGGACAGATCTCCATGCGTTTAGAATTCTGGTGTGCTGTTTACATTATCTTCAATGGTAGTTAGTGTACTTGCTAGATGCCTAGATGCATGAATGTGTCTGATTTCTGGAACTTAAAGTTTTCGACTATGAAGCTTTGGAGTCCACCTCTACTCCATCTATAAATCATTGGTCCTCCCCTTCTTGTTCTACTGCTGCCATGCCCGCTACCGAACGGTGGGTATCATATTTGCTATAGTAACTTAATTAGCCAGAGCCCGAAATAAGTATTTGCTAGAATTTCTGAAACAAGTACAGTAGATTACAAATTCAAGATGTTCTCCTTCGTATAGGACCTGTTTTCCAGCTATTTTGCCTTGAATTATTAGGAGCATAATCTTGGATCTTTCGAGATGATGAGCGAATTATTCGAGTTTGTGGGTCTTTACTGTCCTCGATACTCATTATGTTCTTACTCAACCGCTTTAAGGCATCTTATACATTCGTTTTTTGAGTAATCTGCTGAGTTTTTTGCTGATTACTTGAGAGATAGGCAGCAGTATGTGAAACTTGGACTTTTTGATTCTAAGGTGTACCACACCTGTTCTGGCGTGAGTCAGGGATCAAACCTCGGCCCTTTGCTGTTCAATCTCTTTGTTAACGATCTAAGTAAAGTTATCGTGTCAGCAAAATGTTTAATGTTTGCCGACGATATAAAATTGTACATGTCCACTGGAACTGCTGAGGCCTGCAAGCTTTTCCAGCGTGATATTGATGCCGTCTGGGCTTGGAGCCAGAATAAAAATCTCTCATTCAATATATCCAAATGTTCAGTGATGACATATACTAGATCGACCGCACCTCTGATTTATGATTACTCCATCACTGATGAGGTGCTAACTAGGGTTGAGAAGGTAAAGGATCTAGGAGTTCTCTTTGATTCCCAGCTTACGTTCAAGGAGCACATTGCTAATTTGTCTAAGTCCTCTTTTAAGCTACTAGGGTTTGTTATTCGCAACCTAAAGCATTTTCACAATGTACGGGTTATGCATACATTGTATAATTCAATTGTGAGAAGCAGATTGGAAACGAATGCAGTTATATGGAATCCACATCAGGATCATTATATCACTATGTTGGAAAAAAATCAAAAATGTTTCTTACGATTTATATATTCTAAGCAGTACGGATATTATCCGTACTTATACCCTACTAGTTTCCTACTAGGCATGGTGGGCTATACCTCTCTTAAGTTGCGTAGAGAAATGCTCACCATGGCCTACGTTTTCAAGCTGATTAGGGGAAGAGTTGATAATCCTAGCATGCTAGCGAAGGTTTGTCTCTTTGTCCCGGACAATTATAATCGTGCTCGCATTCATAATCTATTTGCGGAGCCGTCCTCGCGCACCAACCTAAGTCGATGGAGTCTGCTTACACGAGCTTTGCGGCACATAAATGCGCTATGTTCGACAGCGCCAGACTTTGATATTTTTACAGCGAGCCCGCATCTCTTCAAGGTGATGGCATTGCGATACTTGTTTATGGCAGAATAATATAAACTGTTTTCACTCTTATGTACTGTAAGTTTGTAAGTTTGTAAGTTTTTCTATTCTTAATGCCGGTATTTGTATTTAACGCTTATTTAAACATGTTATGTATGTACTTGTAATAATTCTATTATTTTTTTTTTAAATATTTATGTGTATATTTCATATCAACGGATTGGTAGAAACTGTAATGTTGATTTGTTATGAAAATGTAATGTTGATTTGTTATGAAAATAAATAAATAAATAAATGGTAATATGTATTTTTACGATTTCCACAGACTATGTATCTACCTATTTGATTGTTGTAGATACCTAGTCTTTCATGAAAAACAAAAATGAATATGAGTATGAGTAGGATGTCACCTAATTAAATTTAAAAAACCATGAGATTAGATTGATTGATGACTAGATTTAATCGATTTTTTAATTAAATTTATGGAATCATTAGAAATGCCTAATCATTTACATGTGGCATCAAAAACACGACACATTCTGGTGAGAGGTCTTTACGACACGATATTGCTATTGCAAGCGAAAACAGAAAATGTATGAGAGCTCCTCGATAGTCGCGCTGGCACAGGAAATTGGATTTTTGCTACATAGCCTGTATAATCGATTATCTAAAAGCTTATGAAGACACGTTATGATCCTACGTGTGTTTAAACTCTTTTCGGACTCGTACTCTATAAGCTATTGATCGCACATGGCACAGAGGGCACGAATGAGGGTACACCTTTTATTTTTAGAACCAAACATCATAAAACATTTAAATTATACATATATTTATGTTTAAAATATACGAAGGCATATTGCTGGATTGACAATAACATTATTTCACGTTGATTATTCTACATAGAATTTGCATTTCTATTAAAATAAAATTTTCTCTCTTTCTATTTCATGACATTAGTATATTTTGATTATTTGTAAGTAGGTAATATTGAATATAATATTACAGCCATGACAACTATTATGATAGTTACGTTTTTAATAATTAAATTTTAAGCATTTAATTTTGTGACGCATCCAAGTGTAGGAATGCATATCTACTGAAGTAGTTGATTGTATTGTATTGTATTGAATAAATATAGGGTTAATTATCCTATTCGCCATCAGTGCGTACTGCATGACTGCTGTAGCCTTAGTGTGAACAAGTGAGGTAACGGAATTCGTGAGAATTGATCCATGAGAACGTTGAGCCACTAATGTCACCCCTGGCATATTAAGTTTTGTTTACGACGCACGTGGCCTCTTACGACCACTACGTGTATCAATTATGTGACAATACGAGGAGAATTAAAGCCGCCACGGGACCACGACTGCCGCCGCGGCCGCTGCCACGACCGCGACGTAACGTATATACTTATAATTGCCCCTCAAAGTGGTTGTCTTACGATAATTAAGCCGATTGAACGGACCGGACTTGAAACGACTAGGTATGTCGCTTTTAAACACAGAACCGATACCAAAAGAGTTTTCGCTATTCTTCTTCGCATTGTAGAAGTAGGTATGAAGCTTCTTCTTCGCTTTGTAGAAGGAGAGAAGAATGTTTTTTTTTATTTTTATTTGTTGAGTGGGGCTTTTCTAAAGTCATTATGAGCCTTGTAACACTGCGACCTTTGCTGATCTATTGTGTTCGCCACCTACTACAGTTCTGCGCTAAGCCTCGTGTCATTTAAGAACCGCAGCAGGCTTTTGGCGCCAGATTGTTTTACCTCCTCAGGTTGGAGGTAATGACCAACCAAGTGGGTGTATCTTTTACGCATCCGCGGGCCACACTCGCACGTGAGGTGCTGGGGAGTTTCCTCTGCTCCTTGGCAGAACCTGCACATTTTTGTGTCTCTGAGCTTGAGGTTTAACATGTGTTTGTTCAGGCCACAATGCCCCGTGAGCGCCCTCACCAGTATACGTAGATTGTTCCTATTTAGCGATAAGGCCTCACGGGCCGTCTTACGGTCGTAAGCCTTAATTAGCGCTTTGGAATGATTCAAACCTGGCGTGTTGTTCCAGTGGTTAACGGATTGTTCTAAACATATTTGTTTGAGCATTAGGTTTGCAAGGCTTTTTGGTACGCCACAGCAAGGTTAAGGGCCGTATAACGTTCCCTTTACTTCCGTCTTAGCAAGTTCGTCGGCTTTTTCATTTCCCTCGATTCCTGCATGACCGGGAACCCATCTTAGAACTACCCTGTTCTTTTCGCCCAGGGAATTCAGTAGTGATATGCAGTTTTGCACTAGCTTTGAATTAATGGTATTCGAGGCTAGTGCCATAAGAGCTGCTTTGCTATCCGAGTGGATATAGATACGGTGGTTGGCGTAGTTCTTTAGGAGGTTGATTTCCGCACATTCAATAATGGGACGAATGTTTTAGTCCTCGTGCCCATCTCTACAACACCGTATTTTAAAAAGGAAGGTTCCAAACAATACTAGACTTAAATTCAGACACGACGAAAAAGAACTTGTCAATCAGTCGTTAGACGTGCATAGCGCAATTTGTTACGTAAGCTGTGTCAATCTTAAGCTGTTCTTTACAATGTATAAAATCTTTACATCGGTAACAATGTAACTACTTTTCTTTGTATAAGTATTAAATAAACAAATAAATAGATACATTATTGTGGCATATTACATGCTAATGTATTATTTATTTATAGAACGATGGTTCAATGTATCGAGACTGACGAATTCCGAATTTATGTCCAACATAAACATACCACTACACATATACAAAATGAACGGCTACTAGTCTCTCCTTTTCGCCACCTTTATAGAAAAAAAAGAATTGAATTGGCTAATCCCTAATTTATTCAATCCGCGGCAATTTATTGGAATTTCTTGCAATATCGCCGCGATCGACAAAAAGTACTATAACTATGGAACTAATATAGCAATCATAAAAAAAATAACCGCACATTGAAATTTTGTATATAGAATATTGAAATCCCATTTTGTAAAACAATTAGATAATTATGAATAAATATGAGAAAGTCGAAAAAGTGAAAAAAAAACAGCATTACTAACTTGTACTTCTCTTACGGGAAAATACGGAACCCTATAGTGATCTTTATTAGATTCTCTATCAATGGTAATATTTCGTTTTGCTTATTTACATACAAAAATATTTAGATATTAGCGCATAAAAACCAATAAAAATTTTGATGATTTCGCGAAAAAAAAAAGATGTTTGACAATGGAATTTTACCAGAAATATCCTGCGAAATGACGAGCGAAATTATTCTAGCGGCCGTCTATGTATCTATGGTAATAATGAGATATTTGGTATGGATTTTAGGATGCGTTCGATTTAGAAAATAATATTACTGTGCGCTCCGGGAGCAAGCCGCCAATATTGGTCGTTATGTAGTTAACAGTGCTCTGATGTGCAACAAAATTTGGTCGTTACGTAGCCGAAGGGTTATAAGTAAATAAATAAATACATTATTGTGGCATATAAGCAGCTAATGTATTATTTATTTATAGAACGATAGTTCAATATATTGAGACTGACGAATTCCGAATTTATGCCCAACGTAAACATAGCACTACACAGATACAAAATGAACGGCTAATAGTACCTCCTTTTCGCCACCTTTATAGAAAAAGAAGATTGAATTGACTAATCTATCATTTATTCAATGAAATTCCTCATAATATAAAATACCTATAAAATGCACTTTTTTTTTGTTGAAATAGTTACTTTTAAAATAAGTGAAAGTAAAACATACGTCAAAAGATATGATTAAGACACATACACACATATTATATTATCAGTAAGTAAGTAGAGGGTGGCTTTCTGAGCAGTGTACATATTATCAGTCCTTGACTGCTTGCTGGGAAAGTATTGGTTTGACGAAAAAAGATTTTTTTTTATAATATCCTAAAGTTTCGCTACTATATTGATAAATTATTGTATTATTTAAATTGCAGGTACTGCTTGTATAAATACGTGGAAACAATCTATAGTGCTGTATAATGGGAAAATGCTTAAAATAAATAAATCAAAAAGAAGGCGAGAGAGGGCGCTCATCGATTTTATTTATGAAATTTATATTCAAATGAAATCACTCCTTCACTACTTGCCGGAAATGTCTTGGGGTGTCAATTTTCATGAGTAGTTAAAGATTTCAGAAGGGGTAGCCGTCTCACAGCAGCAACTAGAGTTGTCGACGACAGCAGGCGAGCCCGTCACCTCAGGTCGTTCATGTCCCTGGATTGAGCGCAGAAGACTTGGACAAAACAGACCACCGTAAGCTCCGCCACAAACCCGTAAGAGGCCAACGCCTTAACCGCGAGAGATCCAGGAGTGTTACCCTGCGGGCTTACACTCACGCCCTTACTTCAAATTGCGACCAGATTATTCCAGTCTCTCTACGAGTTCGAGGTCATTTGCTTGGTCCTCTCCCTTACGAAGCGGTGAAACGTTGTATACCGAATCTATCGCGGACCACGGCATCCTTTGCCCGGCTGTTCACCCAGGATCGGGTAGCCGATGTTCGTTTCAAGAGCATTCGCCGTAAGGTCCGCAACCACCCCCGCTCCATAGGAAACAGTACAGCTTCCAGACTCTCCCGACTGTTTGTTAGGGAGCTAACAGGCCCATGATGAGGTGGCCACGATGACCCATGTGTTCAGGGTCGGTCACACTCACGGGTCAACACCCATCCGATGGCCTCCACGCATGGGGTGCGAACCTGGGTAGGACCCTGGGTCAACCAGTCTCCCATGGGAATCAAACCGCTGGCGCTCCTGGACGGTCTGCGCACCGAGCGGCGCAAGCCAATCGATTGTGCTCTCCGACTAACAGTCGGGGGAGTCTGGGAACTGTATTGTTTCCTATAGAGCGGGGGTGGTTGCCTACCTTACGGCGACTGCTCTTGAAATGACCATTGGCCATCCGATCCCGGTTCAGAGTCGGGCAAAGGACGCCTTGGTCCGCGACAGATTCGGTGTACACCGTTTCACCGCTTCGTAAGGGAGAGGACCGCGCAAGCGACCTCGAACTCGGAACCAATCGAGAGACCGGAGAAATCTGGTCACAATTGGAAGCAAGGGCGTGAGTGTCGGCCCGCCAGGTAACATTACTGGCTATCTCGCGGTAAAGGCGTTGGTCTCTTGTGGGTTGTGGCGTAGCTAGACGTCGGATTTGTAATGTCCAAAGTCTTCTACGCTCACTGCACGGTCAATAGAACGATGAATCGTTAAAACGTCCTGCGGTGACGGGTTCGCCCGTTGTGGTTGACATCTCAATATGTTTGTCAGAGTGCGCAATCGATTGGCTAATGCCGCACGCTGCGCTGACTGTCCAGGAGCGACAGAAGGTTGATTCCTAGGGGAAACTAACCCTAAGGCCAGAGTCCTATTCAGGCTCGCACTTCATGCGTGGAGGCCATCGGATGGGGTTGACCCGTGAGTGTGACCAACCCTGTACAGAATGGGTCTTCGTGGCCAACTCAGCAAGGGCCCATTAACTCCCGGCATATTAAGAGCCCTATCACATATTTTTTCCAGAAAGGCAAGAAAAGTGGATTTTTGGCGTTCTAATTCCAAGAAATGAAGAGATTTCTACAAACTTTAATTACTGAATTACCTGGACCATTTCTTGATGTTGACCATAGCGGCCTTTAATTTTAGATATAACGAATATTATTTACTTATTCAGCCCATTTTCCGAAAGTCGTTATTCGTAAAACGCTCGGAAGGCAAACTTTGAGCTCCTTAATACAGTAATATCACTACAACGAAAACCGTATACTATTTTTTTTTATATCCGTCATGTGTTCTTGATGTACACTACGGCTTTATTTTTTCGTTTTTTGACCACATATCCAAGGTATACATTACTTACAATTACACAAAATTAAAAAAAAATCTTCCTGTATCATTCTAATTTTCTCAGAAATAAAATAAGATTCTTATATAATACTTATACTATATTAAAGTTCACGCTTTTAGCAATACGACATAATATAAATTATTGTCATTAGAAAGGAGAAAACACTGCAAAAAACAATTAGAAATTGTGTATATATTTGCTTGCGCAAGAGAAGAGCGCTCAGTGCCGCGGTTTTCTCCCAGGGTTGAATAGTTATTTATTTATTTATTTATTTATTTATCCTATCTTTTATAGTTACATCCAAAAAAAAATGCGTTCATTTTTTCAACTCATTTTAAAAGAATACCTACGCTATTTTGTAATAAGGCTCTTAAGCAATCTCACAGCAGCAGTTTTTTTTATTGTAAGAATAATCACACCTTACATTATGTTAAAATTATTTGTCCTGCCCTGTGTATCTGTCTCAGTAGTAGCCTAATAGTCAGCACAGAGCGGCGATGCGTCAGTCGTATTTACGTTACGAGTACGTTATTCAACTAACAATGGGACTCTTCCTACCGGCTATTGAATGTGTTATTAGCTTAGCGGCTGGTGTAATTATCCATGTCCGTTGTTCTCCATTATCTTTCCGACTTTGGAGGTAAGCAACGGGTGTAGAGCTAGCAAAAGAAACGCCTATCGATCGCTCGCACTTTAATTACAGTATATTCCAAGTTTGTTTAATTACTTTACTTGTTGGTGAATCGACTGTTTCTTCTTTTAAAATGTTATCGACCATTGTCGGGATGTGGAATTTATCTAACTGATTTGGACTATACTAATTAATGTACTGCAATTTCGTAAGTTCTTCAACTACGATTTTAATTTCTATTTTTTTTTTTTTTAATTTATTTATTGGAATTATTAAATTAACCATTTTACAATAAATATAATATTAAAACAAATTGCAAAAACTTTCCTTTTTCATTCACTGGCTAGTGCTGCCCAACTGGGATATACCCGTTCCAGGGCAAGCAATTTGTATTTTTACATTTAAAACGGGGGTCGTTGAACCAACCAAACACAATAATAATAATAATAATTTAAAAATATATATAATAATAATAAATAAATATAATAATAAAATTTACAATATTATATAGGAAATAGAAAAATAAATACATTAGAATACACATATACACACATACATACATATATACACAAAATATGTTAAGTCAACTTCAAATTATTCTACTACATCGATCATGGCATGGATAGATAAACGCTCTTCTTGCACCAGCCATTTATTTATTTTGCTTTTAAACACATGACAATTGGGGCTGGTTTTAATGTCACTGCTTAATTTATTATAGAGTCTTGTAGCTATGAAAGAGTAGTGTCGCTGTCCGAAAGTCGTCTTCATCCTAGGTACATTCAAATTATCACTCAGGAGTTGTCTGGTGGGTTTCGTGTGCGTAATAATAAAAGATTTATTTTGTTTGGCCACGAAAACCCAACGTAGTGCAGTTTTAATGAATAATAACCTAGCATCCAAAACCTGAGCCTCTTTAAAGAGTTCCTTAGAAGAATATTGATATGGTTTGCGATGCATGATTTTTAAAATACATTTTTGCGCTGTTAGAAGTGGCGTCAGGAGGGTTTTGCAGCACCCACCCCACCCAATTATACCATAGTTAATAAGGGTTTCACATAATGCAAAATACACTATGGTTAGCGTCCTGCGATCCAGAACACTCCTCAACTCTTTGAAAGTATAACCAAGGGTTCTCACTTTCTTTGACACTGCATTGACTTGCTCTTCCCATCGCAATTTATTGTCAACTACAATGCCTAGATATTTGACTGTGGGGGATCTCTTTAGTGGTGCACAATTACACGAGGTTTCAGAGTGACATTTGTGAATGGTTACGTGGTGATTTACTGTTGGCTGACCCCTATTAGTAGGGCTAAAAGTCATATAACTGGTTTTACTCACATTTAGTGTTAGTTTTGCAGTTTCTAGCCAATCACGAATCTCATTCATGCCCAAATTTGCTTTTGTGAGAGTACTGTCCCAATTTGATCCCTTAAAGATAACTACAGTGTCGTCAGCATATGAAATTATTTTTGCTGTCGGTAACTGGCAAAGATCATTTATATAAATGAGGAAAAGTATGGGTCCCAGGACGCTTCCTTGCGGAACCCCATAGGTTAGTGGTTCAGCGTCACTAAAGTGGTATCCTTCCCGTTCTTCTTTAGGGATAGGACACATGAACGTTACTACAATCGGACCTTAAAAAACTCGGAGATAACCCGCAATGTGACGGGCCACCCCTCACTATTACTCCAAGTTGTTTGATGTGAGGAGGTGGTGTCAACTTGCGGGTTATCTCCGTATTGAAAGTCGATTGAATGTATATCAGAAGGTATTTATTGTATCAGAAGGGATTTATAGTGATTCATATTGTCAGTTTGTTAACGCTTCCCTAATATGCCAGGGGTTGACGTGAATGCGGTGGCTATCTGCCTAAAGTTACGAGGGTGCATGGATAAGGATTATAGTTTGTGCTCAGAGTATCTTGTACTCGACACGGCTCGAGTCTGTAGGAGTTCAGACTGATGCTTGCTCGTCTCGATATGAGGAAGGAAGGAAGAGGTACCCAAAATGGTCGAACCCGTTGACCTAACTCGTGAGAGTTAGTACCGGGTTGGTTCCGCCGCTGTCTTAGAGGGAGTGATCATTCGATAAATGATACCCTGATGCTATTTATGCTATAAAGGCCGAAAAATGAAGCAATCCAAAATATTCCAAGTAAAAATGTTGTTCAATGTAACTGATTTGACAAAGTAGTTAAAATTCGTACTAATTCAGTGCTGCACGTGGTGGAACAATGGCTGTATTGACGTCAGTGCATTTCACTGAAATTCAATGCATTTGTTGACTGGCATGTACGATACTTAGGATCGTTACAAGGTCTTCCAAATGCGAAGCTTGAGGCAGATTCTCGGTGTCACACTCCGCGACCCAATTCGAAACGAGACCATTAAGAGAGAGATGCGATCAACAAACACCGATCGAAGAAAAAAATCAGATTATGATAGTTCGGCTATGTTTGCCGAATGAACGAAAATCGATTGCCACTTAAACTTATTTGGCGAGACCGTTCAACAGAATGGGGAACTTAGTGTTAGGCACCGAAGAAAACCTGGCTAAAGGATAGATCAATGACGACTTAAAAGAATCAACGATTATCGGCTATCGACGCTCGAGACGTCACCAAAAATTGTCAAGAATGGAAACAAATCTTGAATTGAGTACGAGAACCAGCGGCACCGACAGCAGCGCATTGGCTGCAAGGGCGACCCCCCTCCCCAATCCCAGGCTAAGGAATAAAAAAGAAGAAGAAAAATCTCTGTCCTGGTTCATGTTTCCCATGGTTTTACGTTACCGGACTACCAACTGACGACGAGGAAATATACGATTGTAAACGTGTAAAAAAAATCGAGATAAAGACGGATATATACATTTCGACCCCCCCCCCTTTCGAGCCACGCATCGCAAGCGTCGCCGCTTTTAACGGCCTTACTAATGTATGATGGACCTTACATATTAATTAATGTATGGCGGACTTAAAGAAATATTAGTGTCGCCTGTATGTGAGATATGCCAATCACGTGATTTCTGCCCAACAAGGCATCTGTGTACCAAATTTTAAGTATGTAAGTCTAATATTTCGAGATTGAAGTAAGACTAGCGCGCCCTCTGGTGGACCAATTTCCAACCCTTACCATGACCTAATAATGCCTTCATGCCGAATTTCAGCAAAATCGGATGAAGCGCTTGGACGCTATCATGGAAGAATACACGCACCCAGACAGATACACAGACACACATACAGACTTGTGTTCCGGTAAATTAAAAACAATAAAAGCATGGCGACCTGAGAAAAATATCTGAAATGAGCGAACCCGCTAAGAAATAGGTGGGGTCACTGCTGTAGTCACTGCTGGGGTCACTGCGTCAGGCATATATACCTCGTAAGTATGATCCGGCGAGCGGGCGGACACTAAAAGTTCGATCGCAGCGCTGTTAAAGTAATACTATCTTTGCTCAGTGGCGGTATAAGTTTGTTTTATTTATTTATTTATTTAGTATAATAGGTACCCAAACAATACTCTAATAATACATGATTATCGCTAGCATTTTAACATTGTTTCTAAATAGAGTATAATATTTTATGCGTACTCCGCAAGCTTAATTAATAATTGCGTATCTCATGATTTACAAAATTATCAGTACAAAAATTAATACCCTTAAAAATTATCAAAACAAAAATTAAAAATTTTAGAAATAAGTTTACAGTAAATTCTGAAAAACAATTAAATGGTAAAAAAAAATAAAAATAGATCAAATATTGTCTGGAATAAAATAATAAAAACATACGGTAAATTATCAATTTGTTTCATAATACGTTATTTATAATGGACTTAACTGCTAATGGTCCCAGGATGAAGAAAGCAATGTTATCGGTTATAGTGTTGTATAACTGGCATGTACGTGAGATAGGATTGTGGAAAGATTGATTTGTCTGCGAAGTGGGAAGGTGAAATGTTAGGTGCTGCCTCAGTCGCCTGGATGGTACGTTGAAATTTACCGCTTCTAATAAATATGGTGAGTCTGTTTGTGCAGAAACATTAGGCTTCCGCACTCTCTCTTCCGAATGCACCTCATAGTATGGATTCCAAATTATGGAACCAAACTCCAGTTGGCTGCGTACAAGAGAATTATAGAGCAAGTTAAAAGAGTTAATATTTTTAAATGGTTTAGTAACCCTATATAAAAACCCAGTGTTCGCTCGCTCTTACTTACACCTCTCTCAGGTGCTCGTCGTGAAGTATTCCTAGATCTCTTACACTTTTTGTAGATTTTAGTGTTGAATTGCCGATAGAGTAGGGGTAGTCTTTAATTTGCTTATTTCTAGTGAAACGAATAATTTGACATTTTTCAACATTGTTTTCAACATGCAAATTTAACGTAACTCTCAGTGCGCTTTCATGTTTTAATTAATTGTAATTAATGTGGGGACCTAAATAAAAAATGTGGCTAAGCGCGACGCTAGAGAATTAACCAGTCAATAAAATTAATTAAAATAAAACACACTTACCGCTGACATTGTAGGAGTAATTTTTAAATCAGTTTAAATCCTGAATATCCACGGCAATGAGCAACTTTTTTGAGTCCTAATTATTAATTGGTTCGTTATCAAGGGATTTGCTGAAATACTTTTTTAAATTAGTGCAATATTTTTTACTTTAAATACCTATTTTAAACGCAGCCACAAGGAAGCGGGGGAAGAAGAGGGCAAAATAACAGTGTGTGTGGAGATGGCACAAATGACACACTGCATCAGGTAAACACCTCGAACGACACACGCAGCCGAACAGCTGTTGCCGACCTATTAAATTGTCGTGAATCCTGCCATTTGCTCATATTATGCTCAACGCAGAACTAATTTTGACGCGGTTATATAACCGAGTAGTCAGACTGTCAAACGACGGCATCAGTTCCAATGAAGCCGAACTGCTAACGAACAAGTAGAAGGGATGAGAGGGCTTACAATTGCGGATACACTCGCGAGAGTTACTAGCACGGTTGACGTTTGTCCAATGATTCGAATGAGTCGTCATATCAGAATAGTATAAAAATAGTGTCTGTCTGTCTTGTCACCCTAAGGTGAGTCGCAAAGGTTTAAGAGGCCGTGGCGGCCAAAAGCTATATGAAGCATAAATTTGTGGCCTGGTTGTGAGAACACGAAAAATAATTTTAATACAATTATGCCGGATTTTAAAAACCTGGTCTATAAGCTATCATTTGGCCAAAATTAATTAGTAATTTATTTCCATATTAATTGTAAATTATCTTTATTCTGTTACTGTTTTCCAAAAAATAAAAAAGAGCGAGATTTGTCTTCAGTTTTTGAAAAACCTAGAGATGATTCTCAATATCAAAAAATACTATTTACACTAGCGTATGGTGTATTTGCATAGTACTAAGACAGTTTTTGGAACTTCCATACAAAAAATATAAAAAACTAATATTTGAAATTACGTAATTTCCAGAAATGTTATGGCCAAACATTATTTTTTTTCTCTTTATTAATGATACTTTTGAGTAATATAAAAAAATAACAGAGTGATCTTAAGTTATTTTATTATTGTAATCTAATTTTTACTTTATAAACAACTATTATTTTGATAATTTATTATATTATAATTTAAAAGCCAAATCGACTATATTAGACGACGCGCGAAGCCGAAATCGTCATTCGTAATTGGCCACTGCCAACAGTGGAACGTATTCCCTTGTCGCCGCGGTATACCTATACATCTTTATGTATATATATCGAAAGCGCGCGGGCGCGTGGCATTGCAAAAATACCTAAATTTTTACTCTAAGTAGTTAGAGTTTAGCTCCCTCGCCTTATGTCTACCATTTTCGAATAGATTACTCAGTTCATTAGAATGGTCATATTGAGGGGTGTCAATTACAACGGGCGATCCCGCCACCCCAGGAAGATATAACGATATTGATCGTTGATTTCGTAGAATTGTCACAGTTACAAGTCGCTTGGATAGTGGAAAAGGATTTATAAACAATAGTGTTATGAAAATAAAACTCACACAGATTTCAACCTTGGATAATTGACTGCATGAATTTAATACTTAAATTTGATAAAGCGGAAAGATGTTTGAATAAATAATGTTTTACAAACATTTTAAAGTGTCATTTTGCCTTGCAGGTGTAGGGCAAAATGACATAATGAATTTTCATACAATCAAAATGACATACTAGTACTGGAGAAGGTACAA
The DNA here is from genome assembly GCA_944548615.1 of Micropterix aruncella. NCBI lineage: Eukaryota > Metazoa > Arthropoda > Insecta > Lepidoptera > Micropterigidae > Micropterix > Micropterix aruncella. The sequence continues at coordinate 8,403,361 of OX155969.1, forward strand.
GAGAAGGTATGTTAAGTAAATAAAACTCAAAATACATTTAATTGTTTTATTAAAGTGCAAAGAGGCAATGCGTAAGTACTGAAATCTATGTGAAATAATACTGAAAAAAGCATTTGAACGCTGGCACTATGAAGAGCAAGTACCTACTACAGGCAAAATGACATACCCACATTAGAATGGTCACATTGAGGGGTGTCAATTACAACCGGCGAACTCGCCACCCCAGGAAAGTATAACGATATTGGTAGTTGATTTCGTAGAATTGTCATATTTACAAGTCGCTTACGCGAATCTATAATCAAGTTGGCGACAATGTCGTTGTGGGGCTCTTTGGGACCCACAACCCGTGGGGCCCTTTGCTTGCGGTCATTCGCCGGATCTGCCCAGGGTGCGTCCGGTAGCCTCTACTCTGCGGTTGTATCCTGCAGTCGTAGATAATTGGGATGGGAAAGGCGGATACGGGGGAAAACATCGGGCGGAACTGGGTAGCTTGTGCACCGGGCTGTGTAATCCAATCGCTTGCTCAACCGGCGAATAAGCGGGAGACTCTGGAAACGTACGATTCCTAAGAAGCGGCGATCGTTGTTGCTCTGGCGTCTCCTATCGTTAGAAACGATCCGTTGGCCACTAGCTTCCAAGTGAGCTTGGCGCCTCGGATTGGCGAAAAATTCAAGTTACAAATTGTCGCTAATGGGTAGAGGCAGCGCAAGCGACTTCAAATCCATGACCAGAATAGAGGGTGGAGAAATGATTCCTAATCTGGTAGTAAGGGCACCAGGAACCCCACTGGGTGGTCCTTTGCAGTGCCTTGCGTAAGCCGTTGGTCTCCTACGCTTTGGGCTGATGGCGTAGTACGACTGTGGATTGTGTTGTCCAAAGTCTTTTGCGTTCATCCCACAGAGTGAAGAAACTTCAACATCCTGAGATACCTAGCGAGCTCGACGGCAGTAATGGACAAACTGAAGTAAGCCCGTTGCTCCTGCTTATATGTATGTAGATGACACCCATCGACGCTTGCATGCTTTCCTGCTTCTCCTGACAACAGCCCATGCAGAAATTGCGCCACGGATTAACTTGATTTTTTTAAAGTGAACGTCGGTTTTTCCCTAGCGAGGTCCAATACTTGTGAATCGTACTCGACCCAACTCGCTCCTTCCGCAAGTATCCACGAGCTGTTGTAAATAAGGCTAAACATTTGTTTAGTAAGCAGCATGAGGGAGAAGTTATTTTTCAGTTAAGCAAATATATAAGGCTACATTTGTCTAAAGGATATGATATGTATCTCGTGTATGGACCAATAAAGAACAAACCTCTCTTATTAGACAAGTTTAGCGGCTAAAGCTTTGTCTAGAGGATATGATATGTATCTCGTGTATGGACCAATAAAGAACAAACCTCTCTTATTAGACAAGTTTAGCGGCTAAAGCAACCCCTTAGTTGCAATGCTTGGCGTCCATAAAACGACATCAACCTTGGAACTGCCGGTGATCAGCAAGTCTTCGAACACTAGGTTTCTAGTCCTAGTACCGGGCTTCTTCAAAGAAAAGGAGTCCTGTATTTGGAACTCCTTTACGACCCCTATCATACCATCATAAGGAAATCTGCAGGTCCATCAGAAAAGAAAGATAGCGAATGGATAAACATTTCTTGCATTTAGATCGCCATACCAAAACAACTTGTTGGGAGTTACGCAGAATTAAACCTCTGAACTAGGATGACCGAAGACTAGTAATCGAAGAACCATGGGGCTCGTGGAATGGATCATCAAACTGTAGAACGTGCCATTTGGACGCATTTGATTCTAGAGGATGAGAGGTGCCTTATGATGAAATAAGTGGGTTGTGTTACTGGTTTAGTATGAGGTCTCAGTGCGGAATCAAACCAATTTCGCGCTGTTCTACTCCTTTGTGAAAATTTGGATACAAAAGAACTAATGAGAGGCCCGAGAAACAAAGCGGGTGAAAGTTTAGAAAGTTTATAAAGTTTTATATAGCATTTGAAGTTTGGTTGTTAGAAAAACTATATAGTACAACATGGTCGGCGTATTGCCGAGTGGCAATATCTTACGACTATACCGTCAGGGTTATATTGAACAAATGTCTATGTAGGCAAATTAGTATATAACAAGTGTGATTTTTGTAGTGTGGTGTCCTAAAAGTTGTGGACAAAGTAGTGGTACTAATAAATGAGCATAATAATAAAAAAAACGGTTGTGTCGCCCCAAGACTTTCCTAGCAAGTAGCCAGGAACTTAATTCATTTGAATATTAATATCATAAATCCTTCTACAACCCCCCTACCCACAACCTAGTGCCACCATTTAACCCTCGAAAATCGAAATCGAAATCAAATTCGACTTTTTCGACTTTTAGATTTTTGTGTCTGCTATTGACCGTTGAGGTGTTCCCTCGCCGGGAGCCAGTCCAGGGTACATCAGCCATGTTATGGTGAAACTTGGAAGTTGCTATCATAATTGAATGCGCACACAAAATTTTGGGCCTCTGCTGTTGACCGTTGACTTCCCTCGTCGGGAGCCAACCCTGGGTGGACGGATTTCAACTACAATCTTTTCAGCTCATGCTATGACCAAATGATGCCTGTATGCCAAATTTCAGCTCGATTGAATGAAGCGTTTCGGCGCTATCGTCGGAGAATACACACAGACAGACCCACAGAAGTGCGTTCACAATACGTTCCTTGACAGAAAGTAACAAGACAGAAATTAATAACATATGTCAACTCAATATCGAAAAAAGGAAAATGATGCAAGGACAAGCTAGGAGACCGGCGGAGGGGTGGGGGGATTTATACAATAATTAGAAATCACAGTCATGAATGAAATTTATAAAGTAATCAAAAACAACGCAGTTGCTGTTGCGAGTAACTCTTGTCGGGGTAAAGTATTCCCGGCTGCAACGGTTGTTTGCGGGTTTCACCAATGTTCCACCCCCTCCCTTCAGGCAGCTAATTCAGCCAACGGATCGCAAAACCGCAGCCATTTCCCCACGCATGGCCGTCATTACACGCGAATTATTTTACAATATTATTAGTCTACAGCCGTGACACCAGCGACCCAAGTAATCCGCCGACATGTCATTAACTTTGTAATCTACTGCGGAAGCTAGATCATTTTCTAATAGGCTTCCCTCGGGTGAATATATGGCATAAAAGAGAAACATTCCTTCTTCTTTATTAACTTAGAGACTCCTAATACTACGTGAATGCAGTGGCGTAAGTGAATAACAATAAGCAGTGGCGTAACTGAAATAAATTAATAGTTTGAAAAAAAACTTTAAAAACACGCTTTTATAAATGCACGTAAAAACCAAAAAATCCGGCTTCATCATCAGACCTTGAAACTAAATCGCGGTCAAAGTTCATTACACGACCTTTCTAACAAGTCCAAACACGGCTATGATACGATATTCCATCATGGAATGTTAGTGCCTATCTTCCGGCTTCATCATCAGACCTTGAAACCTAATCGTGGTCAAAGTTCATTCCAAGACTTTTCTAACAAGTCCAAACACAGCTATGATACGATGTTCCATCATGAAGTTCCAGTTCATATCTTCCGACTCCATCATCAGATCAGTTCGACAGTACCATATTATTGTATTGTCATCAGAACTACATACAGATGCCAATTTTCATGACGATACGATCCTTGAAAGATGGTTAAATTAGTTAACTTAGATTCCATTACATAGTTACATACAGGTCGACCTAATAAAAGCGTGTTAAAAAATGGGCCCAGTGTAAGATTCAATGAAAGGCCCCTCCTCTTACTTAGTTACATTCATTATGGTATTTAGGATGTGAGGAAGACCAGGCAATATGACATACAATCTTTGTAAGTGGAAAAGGAGTTATAAACAATAGTGTTATGAAAATAAAACTCACACAGATTTCAACGTTGGTTAATTGACTGCATGCATATAATACTTAAATTGGATAAAGCGGAAAGTTTCTTGAATAAATAATGTTTTACAAACATGTTAAAGTGTCATTTTGCCTTGCAGGTGTAAGGCAAAATGACGTAATGAATTTTCATATAATCAAAATGACATACCAGTACTCGAGAAGGTACAAGAGAAGGTATGTTAAGTAAATAAAACTCAAAATACATTTAATTGTTTTATTAAAGTATAAGGAAGCAATGCGTAAGTACTTAAATCTATGTGAAATATTACTGAAAAATGCATGTGAACACTGGCACTATGAAGAGCAAGTACTACAGGCAAAATGACATACCCGCTATGTCATTTTGCCTTTTTGGGACGTTTGTACAAAAATAAATTTTCTTTGATAACCTCAAAATTTACATTGGCAATCTGACCTAATTAAGATAGCTGAATAGGTGTTGAAAACATGGAAGTACAAAAAATAACGATAAATACAAAATAGCACTGAAAAATTGAAAAAGTAATTGGTCTTACCTTGATTTTGAAGGAAGAAGATTACATGGATAACCTCCAACACGCGTGGCGGCTCATTTGACAGCTGTCACTGTCTTACTTTGTCGTTTATCAATCACACCTAAGTGTTGCCACATACGGATTGCGTATTTAAGCTAAAATGAGGGAAATACTGTAGGATAGAAACGAATTTACCGCGTGAAACTTGTAGCACCCGACGTTTCGGTGACGTTGCAGCCGCCGTTGTTCAGGGTAGACTGAAAGAGCTGTCAATCCGTTGTTTTGCGGGTAGGCCGCATACCGCTGCCGCCACTGCGTATGTTATAACGGTGGTGAAGGGCTCGGCCGGCCGGACTCGGAGCGCGCGAATTTCTAAAATCCGTCTTGCACGCAACACTTACTGTATCCTGTCTTACGTCCTTGAGTTCGGCGTTCGGCTACGGGTACATTTTAAGAAGAGGGTTCCACGTAGAAGAGAGTTTGTAATCCTCGTCTCTATTGGAGTTCGAGGTTCTTCTTATTTCATTGGCTTTCCAGATCATGCGAGGAACAACAATCATGCGAGGAACAATTCTACTTTCCTCGCATGATGTACGATTTCGAAAATCCTCTAGCCAATCTGTTTTATTCTACAATGAGCTGATAACATTTTGGGGAGCTGCTATACAAACGGACGACTAAACAATCGCATTTTCAGCCGTATGATCACCAACCATTTATTAGGCGTAGATAATTATCCGAATTAAGAAAAACGATTGAATGGCCTTTTTTTTCAAATAGGACTATTTATGCTTAAGTTAAATGATAGGCTTAAAGACCATAAATCAAGAACACATTGTTCGAATGCGAAAATTCTATCCCAAGTCTGTTTTATTGCCGCAGAGATCATTTTTGAACTTTTTAACATTTTAAAATATTTTCGATATTTTTGAACTTCTTATGAATCATGCAGCTTACTTGATCCCTCAGGAGTCTAGGTTTTAACTTCAAAGTTTAGCCCGTGACCGTAAGACATGTTTTAAAAGTTTTCAGCGTTTTAAATATTGTTTTTAAAAATTTTTTTTTGCATCACACCGCTTACTATAGGTACTGACTGCTCAGGAGTCTATGTTTCAAATTTCAAGGTATAGCCTATGCCAGCAAAGAACATTTTTGAACTTTGGTAAATTTGAATGATTTATACTATTTTTAACCCTTTCATACATCACTACGATTACTTGACCCCTCAGGAGCATTTGTTTCAAATTTCAAGTCAATCGGTTGAGTCGTTCAACCTGTAGGCCTGCCATGTGAACATAAAGAGATATAGAAAGTCAGAATCGTATAATGTAGATTAATATTTTAGGTTTGTGTGTAAAATTCATTATTATTATTATAAAGGTGATGAAATATGAAAAGAGTTATAATAAATATAAATACACAGCATATCATTGAGCAACAGCCCATGATTGGGTTGTCAATAAATCCATAGGATTCAGCATGATTTCTATATAGGAAAAACGAGAATCCCTGGAGTTGGGCTGTTAAGTGTTAATAGTCGGGGGAGTCTGGAAGCTGTATTGTTTCCTATAGAGCGGGGGTGGTTGCGTACCTTACGGCGAATGCTCTTGAATTGACCATTGGCCATCCGATCCCGGGTAAGAGGCGGGCACAGGACGCCATGGTCCACGATAGATTCGGTATACACCGTTTCACCGCTTCGTAAGGGAGAGGATTGCGCAAGCGACCTCGAACTCGGAACCAATCGAGAGACCGGAGAAATCTGGTCACAATTGGTAGTTAGGGCGCGAGTGTCGGGCCCGCCAGGTAACATAACTGGCTATCTCGCGGTAAGGCGTTGGTCTCTAACAGGTTGTGGCGTAGCTAGATGCTGGATTGTTTTGTCCAAAGTCTTCTACGCTCACTCTAGGGAGATAGAACAACTAATCGTTAAAACTCCCTGTGGTGACGGGCTCGCCCGTTGTAGTCGACAACTCAAGTTGTTAGTCAGAGTGCGCAATCGATTGGCTTATGCCGCACGGTGCGCAGACCGTCCAGGAGCGCCAGAAGGTTGATTCATAGGGGAAACTAACCCTAAGGCCAGAGTCCTACCCAGAAAATCACTTCATGCGTGGAGGCCGTCGGATGGGTGTTGACCCGTGAGTGTGACCAACCCTGAGCAGAATGGGTCTTCGTGGCCAACTCAGCAAGGCCCTCTTAGCTTCCGGCAACGAGTCATGCCCCCGCTACCCCGAGCGCAGCCCCCCTCCCAACGCTCCCCCTCTGCCGACAACCCCCCCCCCATCCCCTCCGATAGTCATTGCGTCGAGTAACTATGATCGTGAATGTAGTATATTTATAGTTTTTTTGTAGTATTTTCGTGATATTCAAATGGCGTTTATTTTCAAATATGATATAGTATTTTCATAAGTAACGGGGTTTTATTTTGTCGCTTGAACCTATCAGAGATATTTCAACCAAAATTTTACAATCTGGTTTTGGCCCATGACGCATCTGTGTACCGAATATCAATTCTCCAATTCCAATATTTTGAAATTGTAATATGTTTAGCGTGCCCCCTTGGTGGACCGATTTCAACCAATATTTTTACAACTCTTGCAATGAACAAATAATGCGTGCGTGCCAAATTTCAGTTCAATCGGATGAAGGTATCGTGGACACACAGAAATGCGTTCACAATACTTTCCCTCTGGCGGGAAAGTCAAAACTAATGTGAACATTCTAGTGAATTGAAAAATTTGAACGTGAGTATTTTTATATTCTTTTATTTTCTAAAGACAGACAACACGGACGATAGTACCGCCTAACAGCATTTTTATGTGAATTCTTAAATAAAACAAAATTACATTACATTACATTTTCGTCGCGTCCAATTGACGGCTAAAGACCGCTCTTGGACGTGTCAAAATAATTGGGTTAGGTAGTAAGTTTCGTTACTACTCTTTACTGAACATACATAGGTAGTCATGATTAACTACTAGATTGTCAAACTATAAATAAAAATAATCAAAATAGAAGCCTAATATTTGAAGTAGTTAGTAATTCGAAAAGATACGTAATAAAATTATTCATCGTAATATTCAAATTGTCAGTAAAATGTTAAATAATCAAATTAAATCTACGTTATGCATTTTAAACTAAAAGTACAGATATAAGACCATATAAAATAATCAGACAATAAGGCTCTACTTTTTTAAGTAATTTAAATGGGCACAATATTTGAAAAATCATGACCCTCAAATTCGGCCAGTTTATAGATAAATAAAGCTTTATTTAATAGCGATGAAAAATATATCCTACTAATATTATAAACGCGAAAGTTTGTATGTATGTATGGATGTTTGTTACTCTTTCACGCAAAAACTACTAAATCGATTTTGATGAAACTTTACAGTAATATAGCTTACACATCAGAATAACACATAGGCTATAATTTATAAAGATATATGGTTTTCTATCATCATTATCACAATTTTCCATCACCACGCGGGTGAAACAGCTGGGCGCAGCTAGTTTAATATAAAAACCATAATCACTTCGTGAAATTACACGAAGCAACATTTGAGTCAGGCAGTCACCTATCATGTGATTCGGGGATCCTTAGGCATAGGCATAATTAAGGTAGGTAGGTACAATCAATTCTACACAAACATTTGGTTGTCCGAAATCTCGCATGAAATTATGGACTAAGCCATGACAAGAAAAGAAAGGCTATTCAAAAGCAAAACAATCGCTGCGGTCAGTATGAAGCCTGATACCGTTTAAGGGTTAAAGCTTGAACTGACTTGACTCTATTGTCTGATCGTACTGAATAACCCTGAATAACCCGATAACCGCAAATGCCGTTAAACCGCGTAATTACGTAAAAGTGGGGCAGGCTGTTTGGAGCTTCCTTCCAAATTGTCTACCTATTGTCTGCGACGCGAGCATCCTGCTATTAGGGCCATCCCCTTGAACCGACCGCAACTCATAATTAATTTAAGAATAGTAGCAATTATTCGCTACGCTCCGGTGTTAGAATAACGGACTAAGGAAATCGATTGACGGCTTTTAATAAACAGAGGTTATTGTACTTAGTCTAGATTTATATAGTTAGTTGCTGGGGGTGTAGGTACCGGCATCCATAATATATGGTACTAGTGAAATTTTACCCGGCGCTGCTCGGGTATCTGCTTTCTTTCCCTTCCCACTTTTCCCCTCTCCCTTCCCCACCTCCAAGTAGTCTATGTTACTCGCCGTTTCTTCAGCTATCTCTAGTCAAAAACCACATCGTTTCATTGGTCCTTTTCAACTTCCACATTAGCATTTATATTTTTCGAGGATATTACCCAAGCTCAAATAATAATAATTTGTAATTTAGTTATTACACAAAAGGGCGAGCTTATTGCCACATGGCAATGTCTTACAACTAACCTAATCACAGTGGTACATTCGCGCATTGTGGAATAAAGATTATTAAATTCGTCTGCCAAAATACAGACCAGTAAAGGTATTTCAAACTAAAATTTCCCGAGGAGAGAAAATTGCAAGAGGAAGAGAAAAAAAGGGAAAAACTGGTTACGTCTCAGATCTGGTAGTAAATCCTTAATGTGAGTTTTAAATGATGGTAAAGAAGGCGAGTTTCGTATATTTGCCGGGCGATCGTTCCAGAGTCTTGCACCATGGACACAGAAAGAGTAGAAATAGAAATCACTATTATGACACGAAATTTTTATTGAACTGTCAGAGGCTGACCGAAGTACCGTGGAAACTTAATAGTTCAAAAAGCTCGTGGAGATAGGATGCTGTTGATTGGGAGAGTACACGATAGAGCAGAGCAAGTATATGAACGTTTCTCCTTTGGCGTACTGGCAACCACTTTAACTGTTATAACTCAAATACCAGTGTATACCAATTTTTATAGCGATCGGTTGAACGGTATTGTAGTTGATGTGCTGCAGCGCCATCCAGTGGCGAGTTACTAAAAAAGTGGGTAGCATAAAAACCTTTTCCATGAAAAAATACATATATGTGCCAACTTTCATGTTGATCTGTCAAACGCTGTCAAAGTCAATTATATAATAACATTGATACTTATCAATTTTATCTTAACAAGACATTATAATGAATTGATTTTTATAAGGAATGATTGATTATAAAAACCCAACATTTAATTATCAGTGCCTACTTACTCTTTTATTTATACGTAGATAACATTACAGAAATAACGTTCAATTAAAGAGCAATGCCCAGGATATGCTTAGGTATTAAGAACCCAATGTATTCTGTTAAGGACTTTAAGGGTATTAATTTTCCTATAATCTTCCATAATTATTAACATTGCAATCTTTTCTTATTTTTTTAAATTTATGATTTCAATTATTTACATTACTAAATATAATCATTGATTATCGAAGATGGATTATAATATGAAAAAAAATATGCAAAATCTGCCAAACTAGGCCGTAGCCCGTACTAAGTTAGACTCATAAAGAATCAAAATAAAACAATAAATCCAATGAAAAATAAAATGGGTAATTAAATGAAATTATATCCGAAAATATCGAAATAACATGATAATGGAAGCAACATTTATATAAATGGTCGTAACATGAAATTTGTAGAACAAATAAATAAATAAATAATATAAAATATATTACAATGCATTACAAAAATAACCTATTATCTTTTCCACCTCATTTTACCAAAGTTGAATAAGAGTTCCTTTATTTTAAATTTAAATCGAATTGAAATTATATTTTTGCGTGTTTTATAGATTCTTTAATTTTTTATAAATTTTCGGTCCCCTGTGCTTTTACTTATCAATACAATACAATACAATTTAGTTCTACTCCAGTAGGTAGGGATTCCTACACTCGCATGCGTCATTGCGTTTAACATTCTAAGTAATGTTAATTAAAGAATATTAACTATCGTGATAGTTTTGACTATATACATTTATTTTAGAAATTTATAATTGGTTGGAAAATCATTAATAATTAGAAAATATTCTAATTGTCTATAGCCAATGTCTATAGCCAATGTATATAGCCAATTTTATCAAAGTAATAATGAAATAGATTATGAATATATAATAACGTAATTAAAATTGTTAAAATGATATAATAAATTAATGGTCAAATCCATAAATATAAGCATCGTCGATAAAAATAAAAATTTCGCTCGTTGGCAAAAGTCAATTATCAGGAATTTTCCCTTATTTTACATTTTGATTCTCTTGGAATATGAATTCAGCATTATCCGATTCTCTTTTTATATACTGCATTCTTGACAAATCCATACGTGTGCATAGTCCTGCTGACCAATAATACAAAAAGGTAATATAATTTATTTCGTCGCTTTATCAGCTGATTATTTTCAATCCAAGTATATTAAAAAATATTATAATATTGTTTAGACCCTTTTTTTCGATTTTGTATACGGTCGGCCAGGTCTTTCCAATAAAATTAATGCAATGTTATTAGCAAGTAGAACCACCTTCAATTCATTTATTGTATTGCTGGAACGTCTTTTATCTACTTAAACTAAAAATAAAATAGGCTCTAGGACACTTCCTTGTAGCACTCCGCCACTTATACGGCTTTGGAAGCTCTCTGCTCTATTATGTTTCGTAACTTGTATTCTATTGGACAAATAGTCGATGAACCATTGCAATGTTCTCCCACGAATGCCATTTGGTTTTCTAATTTACTTAATAAAACTGTGGATATGGATACCGGGTCATCAAGGCATACCCGGCAACGAAGAGGCCGACAGACTGGCAAAACTGGGCACACTGGATTGCCCAGTGGAGCCAGTTGTAGGGGTCCCCTTCGCTACAGGTAAGAAAATCATCAGGTACTGCTTGGAGCAGGAACATCGGGCATTCTGGAAACAGAGCCAGGGATGTCGCCAGGCAAAAGCCACGATGGAGCGTCCACTACAAAAGAAAACCAAGGCCCTACTTGACATGAGCAAGAAGAAGCTTAGAACCACTATCGGTCTCCTCCCCGGACACACGACCCTTAGAGCACATCTATTCAACCTTGGCTTGACCGAGAGTCTTGCTCATTTCAAGTAGTGATTGCTCCATCATGGCCTTTGCCTGGCGACATCCTTGGCTCTGTTTCCAGGGTACCCGATGTTCCTGCTCCAAGCAGTCCCTGATGATTTTCTTACCTATAGCAAAAAGGGGACCCTAACAACTGGTTCCACCGGGAATTCCAGTATGCCCAGTTTTGCTGCCAGTTTGTCGGCCTCTTCTTTGATGATTTATGTAATCGGGTTAATACAATTTTCGCTATCCCGCATCTTTCTGCGTTCAAAAAATCCCACTGATTTTTTTCCTCAAAAAACATCTGCGGTAGTTTTTATGAATTTTCATTTCAATGGTCGTTCCTTCTGAAATACTCCCCTCGTGAGGTGTCACTTTCTCATACTGATTCAAGGCGTTTCAAAGAAACAAAGTAACAAACAATGGCGGTTCTTAACGCATGTAATTCGGAGACTAACCGCAGACCTTCAACCGCATCATACGTTGACGTGGCTACCACCTGCCACAATTCTGTTTGTTTGGAAATATCATAACAGTATTATAATACAAAATAATATGAAGGCGGTTGGATGTATTACGCCAATCAGCCATATGCCGAACGCGGCGCCGAAGTGAAAGGGTTCCTTTCCGAAGAAAACACCGCTAATTTGTGTTTGAATTCATCCCATTGTTGTCGGGCGATTGTTCGTACAAATCTCACTTCCTGCCGCCGCACCGAACCGAGAGGTAGATTGGGCTGCTTGATGATAGACTAGGATCAGCACGCACTCCTGGCCAGGATACGCAGGCTTTGGTTGTGAAAGGATTACCAGCAGAAGGGTGCCCATTAACTGCTGAGGTTTTCTTTGTTGAGGCGATAATGGATGGCGTGCGGTTCACTGTAATAACTCAGTTTATGTTGGACCATACTATGCAGCGTGCAATTTCAAAACAAAACAGACAGCAATGCTACCTCAGTACACATTCAGGAAAAGTTACATAATACTGAGTTGGTTACCTACTACTTCCCTGGACTGGTCTACATACCTACTTAAATTGTCCCTTGGTAAGGACAAAATGTGTAAAAATGTGTCCTGCTCAGCCCGGAATAGAGATAATAATATATGTTAAATATATTACATATATTATCTCTATTTCGCACACAATTAAATCCATGCAGTGTTCCATTCAAATAATGCACTGCTCTCAGGGGCGGACCGTGCGTTTGTGGGTCCCTGGGCTAATATTACTAGGGGGCCTGCCTAATTAATCAACTAATTGCCATTTTGCCAAAAAACTGTTTACGATAATTATGTCTAGCTCACTAGGTACACAATATATAAAAAAAGAGGACAATACAATATTTTATTTGTTTAATATGACAGACAGACAAACACAACTGACACACATACAAATATTTAACTTTTCACTAAAATAGACAAAACAACATTAATACTAAATGTAATAATATCTTAATTAGTAGCTTAATTAAGCAAGTAGTAATATTATTTGTAAAGCTAGTTAATATAAGTAAAATTTAAACAAACATTCATTACTAGTTACCTATTGACAAGGCACTAGCCTCGGTAGCAACTCAACTGCTATACATAGATGTTATTTCTTTGAATACATATATAAAAAAGGGTATTGAAAAAGAATTTGTCGCTAGCGGTCCGCCCCATCCACCGAGAAATTGATACATGAAGCTTGTTCGCTGCGAATGACTGCGTTTGCGAGAAAATACACTGAAAACAAGCGGCAGGAAGTCCCCCGGAATAGATGCGAGAGTTTGATCTCAGGGTTGCCAACCTTATGATAGGATTTTAGAAAATTTGAGATTTTGTTTTAATTCACAATATTGTCAATTATTTTCAATGGAGGCTGGGGCCCTTTATATCCACGGGGCCCTGGGCTGCAGCCCAAAAAGCCCTTATATAGATCCGCCCTGACTGCTCTGTTTCGTTCGCATAAACTATTTGCCAATATTAGTTCACGAAGAAACGCAATCGATCTCAGTGTCACAGTATACCAGATGGTATACTGTGGTATACAAGTTGGTAAGGTAAAAGTGGGATAGTTGCCCCAGTAGCCGTCGTCGAACTTTATTAACACGCTTTATTAGGTCGACCTGTATGTAACTATGCAATGGAATCTAAGGTAACTAATTTAACCATCTTCCAAGGATAGTAGCGTCATGAAAATTGAATGGTAAAAGAATTTACAAAATCGGTTCAGTAGATCTAATGATTACTTCCTACAACGTCACAAACGTTACCTCCTTATAATATTAGTATAGATGAGTAATATTGGAAAGAGTGGCCCAGCAGGTGTCCAGGAGAATACCTAGCTGAGAGGGTCAGGAGGTACAGGGCACACTAAATGAGAACGTCTGCGGTTCGGCCGCGCAAGTACATTGGCCGCGGCCTGGTACCGGTAGCGCCTCGATCGAAGTACCACTCGGTTTCTTTGCAATTTAAATTATTCGTGACACATTAGATTTGGAACGTATTTACGTCAATCTCTCGACTCCGACACACCACTAGTCACGCCCGATTTTAGATGTACATGTATTATGGTACTATGCACTTGAATTGAAAGCTGAAAACATTAGGATCGATTGCGTTTCTTCGTAAGCTTATATCGGAAATCAGTTCATGTGAACGAGACAAGAATACGATAGAGCCGAATGTGAAATAAACGGTTGTCATTTATCCGCATTAAATCTACCCACCGAAAATTAAGTGGCTGAATCTAAGATCGCACGAAGTGTGTTTAAACTTATTCAGATGGCTATAAGTTTCAGCAGGTAGTTTTGATGCCGGGAAATCGTGGATCGTTCATTTCATATTTCGCCCCAACATATTGCTCTGTCGCCCCAACATATTTAGGTTTAGACTATTTAGGTTTTGTGTCACCCCAAAACTCTCCCGGCAAGTAGTCAAGATATTACGGAAGGATTTTGAGCGTGTCGTCCCTTCGGGCTAAACCGATTGAAAGGGATAGTCGGCGACGAGCGTGAATAGTGAGAATGGAATGAATGTAGCACATTCTATTCAATCGTTTACGCAAATATATTGACCAGCGAAAATTCATTGAGTTTCGGCCGCTAATGGGCCCTTGCTGAGTTGGCCACGAAGACCCATTTATTCAGGGTCGGTCACACTCACGGGTCAACACCCATCCGGCGGCCTCCACGCACGAAGCGCGAGCCCGGGTAGGACTCTGGCCTTAGGGCTAGTTTCCCCTAGGAGTCAATCTTCTGGCGCTCCTGGACGATCTGCTCACCGTGCGGGTAAGTCAATTGAATGTGCATTCTGACAAACAGTCGGGGGAGTCTGGAAATAGTACTGTTTTCTATATATTGAGATGTCAACCACAACGGGCGAACCCGTCACCGCAGGACGTTTTAACGATTGTTCGTTCTATCGACCGTGCAGTGAGCGTAGAAGACTTTGGACATAACAAATCCGACGTCTAGCTACGCCACAACCCGTTAGAGACCAACGCCTTACCGCGAGTAGCCAGGTATGTTACCTGGCGGGCGGCACTCGCGCCCTAACTAACAATTGTGACCAAATTTCTCCGGTCTCTCGATTGGTTCCGAGTTCGAGGTCGCTTGTGCGGTCCTCTCCCTTACGAAGCGGTGAAACGGAGTATACCGAATCTGTCGCGGACCTTTGCCCGACTCTGAACCGGGATCGGATGGCCAATGGTCATTTCAAGAGCAGTCGCCGTAAGGTAGACAACTACCCCCGCTCTATAGGAAACAATACAGTTCCCAGACTCCCCCGACTGTTTTCTATAGAGCGGGGGTGGTTGCTGACCTTACGGCGACTACTCTTGAAACGACCATTGGCTACCAGATTCCGAGTGAAAGCTGGACAAAGACGCCGTGGTCCGCGATAGATTCGGTTGACACCGTTTCACCGTTACATAAGGGAGAGGACCGCGCAAGCGACCTCAAACTAGGAAACAGTCGAGAGACCGGAGTAATCTGGTAGCAACTGGAAGTAAAGGGATGAGTTAAAGCCCGCTGGGTAACATACCTGGTTATCTCGCGGATAATGCGTTGGCGTCTTACGAGCATTTGGCGGAACTTGACGGTGGACTGTTTTGTCCAAAGTCTTCTGCGCTCAATTCACGGGTGATAAAACGATCATTCGCCCGTTGTAGTTGACAGCTCTAGTTATGACTTCAGCCCAACAAGCTATCTGTGTACCAAAAGAGAATGGTCATTTTGAACCCACGTTTTCAATAGCTGTAAACCATATACCAATGTAGAGATCTCTTTTTGTAGAACATTTATTACTAGAACGACTTATCTCAATTATGAGCCGTTTCTGAGCTACATCTTAGTCAATATGGCTAATTACTTGATATCCTCTAGGGCACCTAATACATCCAGGCATGGTATTTTTAAAAACTGTTTAAACGAAAACCGTCGCAGAATACCCGAAACGATAAAGTACATACGCTGTGTGAGTACAAACTGTTTATCCCTAAGAATGCTCAAGTTTATCAATAGTATATAATTTTAAATACGGATAAATGTAACGTCATAACATTCACCCGAAAGCATCATCCAATTATTTATGATTACAAAATAACCAGTAATAACTTAACCCGAGTTACCAACATTCGTGATCTAGGCATTACCTGGATTCCAAACTGCACTTTAACCTTCACATTGATAAGATCGTAGCTAAGGCTTTTAAACAACTCGGACTGATTCTGCGCATAAGTAAACCTTTTTCCAGAGGCAACACCATTAAAATACTCTACAATGCATTTGTTCGTAGTGTCCTAGAATTCGGAAGTGTAGTTTGGAGTCCCCAGTATGCTGTTCACGTAGATAGGATTGAGAGGGTACAAAAGAAATGTTTAAAATCATTGGACTTTCGGACAGGTAGCCTCTGCACCGATTACGCAGAGAGAGTAACAACACACAAAATGCATTTTCTGTATTCAAGACGAAAATTCTTAGACAGCATTTTCTTATATAAAATTATTCATAACCACATCAACTCTGCACCCCTTTTGGAAAAAAATCTTTTTAAAATCCCGCGGTCTTCCTCCTCACGTTCAAAAGATACTTTCTATATTCCCTCTTTTCATTCGAACTACGCAAAAAATACCTTCTTCAGACGCTCTTGCAAGTGTTATAATGAAGTTTTGAACGACATAGATATATTCTCAGTGTCATTAATTACTTTTAGGAAACAATTGAGTGATTTGTTGTTGCATTAGTTTTAGTTTACAGCCAATAATTTAGGTACTCGTACTAAATGAAAACAGTTCGATCCGACTAGACATTTACATTGTTGTGGCTACATTTACAAGTTTTGTTAAAATTAATGGTAATGTAGGTCTATTTGTTTAAGTGTATTTGTAAAAACATTTGTTTATGACTGTTTGTTACCTAAATAAAAAATAAAAAAAAACAATAAAGTATATGGAGGTGAAATACTGGGATATGTTGCTTGAACTCTGGAATGTGTCTCATACTTTCATTCCCGCTTTGTTTACTGAAGTATGTAATGTGGTAAGGTCAGCTGCCCAACATGCCATGACCAGTGATCGTACATCATAATATACTATCTTTAATGTATCTCCACTGCAAAGGATATATGTTATTGTCATTGGGTTTTTCGTATAATTAGCCATATGTAAGAAAATTTCGTATATCAAAACTCCGAAACGGCTCATAATTGAGGTAAGTTGTTGTAGACATAAATATGTATTCTAGATAAATAGATCACTCCAATGGTAAATACGTTATTGGGATTGAAGAGGTGGGCTTATCATTTTTGCTCATTGTTCTTTCAAGTACATAAATCCAATATTTCGAGATTGAAATAAGACTAGTCCGCCCTCTAGTGGATCGATTTCAACGACTACTCTTTCTTCTATTGCCATGGCCAAATGATGGCTGCAAGCCAGCTCAATTGTATAAGCGTTTGGGCGCTATCATGGAGGAATCGAAATAAACTTTTACACGTTAAATGAATATTTCTCCTAATATATAGTGGACATGGATTTTTTTTACAATAATTTGATTAGGATGACTAAACATTTTGAATTATGTAAATTTCCTTTTTATATGCGGATTTTCATTATTTTTATTATTAATTTTTTTAAAAATTACTTAATGGCGATTTTTAAAAATTGTTAGTGCTACTTATTTAATCCAGTCTGTTTCGATTATTTCATGCTGTATCTTTCGATTATTAATCCGATATTTATATATTTCGATTATTAAATATTAGTTCAGGCTGTTCAATGAATATTACGATTTTTTAATATCGAAAGATTTTCAGTATTTTGTTTTTTTAATGATTAAATTTTATAGTTATTAATGTCATTTGCTAGATATTTTAGGTAGTATAATGAATAATGCTATTAATTATTGCTAATGAATAATGCTATTAATTGGTTATTACAATACTGACACCATAATTCAGACAATAAATATATTTCATTTTATTTCATAGAAATTTATGGCGGTTTAAAAAAAATAGCGGTTTAAAAAATACACACAGACACACAGAGAGACTTCCATATGGAAATGGTCTTAATCGTCTCGGGAAGACTCAAAACAGATATTTCCGTCTATATCTCGAAAAAAATTGCGGTTCACAATACTTTTCCTTCTAGTGCCCGTTGGTGACCAGGAAAGTAATAAGATCATCAACATCACATTAACAGTGATCGCCCGACAGCTGAGCATTGTCCGTGGTGCTTGAAAGAACCTGATCAAAGCTCAATCGATGGTGATTGATGTTTTGAAGTTACTGCTCATGTTTTTGTACAATGCACGCGCACTTATGCGCAAAAAGGCATAATACCAAATTGACGAAACCCTCGTGCACGTGCTCTGAGAAATTATCGCGCTTATTCAATTTTATCCGATAGAGATATCGGAAGCGGGTGTAATTTTCGGTAAATTATGTCGATCGGTTTATTTCCTAGTAATTTAGCGTGTATTCTGTGTGTCCCGGAGCGACAGCTCGTGGCGCCAGCCTCAACACGAATACATGCCACCGGGTGTATTCTGCAACCGCAACGGAATGAAAATAGTTAAATCATGTTTATTTTTAATTTGATTTTATTTATTCGCAAAACTAACATGACACATTACAATTAATTCGTTGCCCAATAACAAACTACACTTACCTTAAAAAAATAAAAAAAACAATATTTATCAAATTAAATATTTCAGGCTCTCGAAACAATAGGCCGATTGCGTTTCTTTATCAAGTAAAATCGAAATTAGTTATAAATTAGACATGCCAATAAGTTAGAGCAGCATATGAAATGATTGTTTCTTGTTTTTCCAGCATTAAACTACCAATCGATAATCTAAGACCGGAAAAAATGTGTCTATACTAATTCAGATGGTTTCATGTTCGACAGGTAGATTTTGATAAGATCGTGTAGGGTATTTTACATTTGACTCTAGCGAAGTGCTCTGTCTCGCTCGCATGAACTATCGTAGTTTCCGATATTATTTTACGAAGAAAGGCAATCCAGACTACACTGAGAAAAATATTGGATTGATTCTTACATCACCAATTTGTTATTTTTTTTTTTTTTTTATTTATTTAAATAAGCCAGTTGGTAGGAAACCCTACTCTTGGTATAGTCAAGTTGAGTAACTGGTATTATACCTTATGTGGTATAATATTTTTTTTAATATCGACCATTTTTTTAAATTGTAAAACAAATAATATTTCAATTTAAAATAAAGATTTAAGATCTTTTTAAAATAATTGGAACTGCTTAAATACTGCAGATAGTCAAAGTATAAAAACGAAGAGTCGGTTATAAAAGAGTAAAATTAAGATTATAAAAAATATAAAATTAAATCAATAACATTGTCGCAATAGAAATGGTCAATATATTTTTTTATATTATAATCCATCTTTGATAACTATAAAATGATTACTATAAAATAACGATGTTTCAATCGTAATTATGTTCAATTACAAGAAATTTTGTTGAAACTCCATTACTCAATTATATGTTACGATTATAACATTTTCCGTACGGTTATTACGGAAATAACAGTATACTGTAGTTTAAACATGATTCATGTGGCCGACTATATTCGTACGTATCCTACTACATTCTGTCATGTTAGAAGTGCGATCCCAAGGTCGCGACCTAATAAAATACCATTATGTGTTAACATTACCGTCACGCTAACACCGTTACACGTCATGTTAATTCATACGTATGAACCACAGTCCGAGTTATATACGTAATCTTTGTTGAAACATGGGTATTTCCGTGCTATTATTTTTGTCAATGTAATAAAACCACATTCCTAAATTTACTGGCATTGGCCGTAAAGAAATGAAAGTGTTTATATGTACCGCTTGCTTGGCAACAAGTGACGAATAACTCGAGCGACCATCCCTACCTGGATGATGTTATCTTATGTTATCATCCCTACCGAATGCTCATCCCTACCGAATTCGGTTTAGCATTCGGCATAATTCATGTTCCGACGATCCCTTCCTTACATGGTCGGGTTACTCACCGCTTCTCTTAGCAGTTTGAACACATGACAAAGCGTTAACCTTCCGAAGGTGAAGCGAGTTATGACCGACCGTTTCTAATAATAAATAGCCAATAGGTAGGATATATACGAATGAATTTTACCCAAACCGTTCCCTGTAAAGGATGAGGATGAGAGTTCTACTGAAGTAAGAGTGGTACCGAATCAATGCATTGACTTCCATTCATTTCCTTACAATGGTGTTAAATAAAAGGCACATTACCAGCGTCTCCTTAAATTGTTTCATGCTAGATTTAGTCACGCTGATCTTTAGCCATTCAGTCGTGTAATAAAATTTTGGATGGAGATGATAGATATTTAGCTGCAACACCAAACTCTATCATTCATATCACCCCGATTTTGTTATCATTCGTTTTTTGAATTCTAAAGACGTATTTACGTCAAAAACATTAATTATCAATGTTATTATAGATGGCCAAATAAATTGACGTATATCGTCAACGCGGAAGGGTTTCCAAAATCTAATGTGGAGTTGAGTAATCTAATACCATATATCTATAACGCTATATATCTATCAAAATATTATTATATTATCTATAGGGGAGTAATTTGTAAGAATATTAAAAACGCGCATTTTGCCCGTCGCATAGTCATAAGGTGATAAGATACCTGGGAACGACCATTCTCTTTTTTTTTAGTTTTATGATTTTTTGAAAAACATTAGCGATAATCTTAAAAAGTTTCTAAGCGAATCCCTCGATAACAAGCCAATTTAAAATTTTTACTCAAAGAAAATTGTTATTGTCTTGAACATTAAGGCTTTAAACTGATTTCGAAAACTTTCAAGTGCGGTTACTTCTACAATGTAAGCGGTGAGTGTATTTTATTTTAATTTTATTAAATTGACCGGTTGAATGTCTAGCGTTGCGGTTAGCCACATTTTTTATTTAGGTCCTAAATTAATTACAATTAATTAAAATGTGAGAGCGCTCTCAGAGTCACGCTAAATATGCTTTGCTATTAACACTCTTATACCACCACTGCGAAAAGATAGTTATTTTGGGCGAGCGGCTTCGATGGAAAGTTTAGTGTCCGCCCGCTAGCATTGCGGCGCGCGCGGACGTGGAATCGTGCCTGACGCTTTGCCGGCGCTGGATTTTTATCGGTTGAGTCCTTCGTAACCAATCGAGAGACTGGAGTAATCTGGTCACAATTGGAAATAAGGGCGTGAGTGTAAGCCCGCCGGGTAACACGGCTGGCTATCTCGCGGTTAAGGCGTTGGCCTCTTACGGGCTTGTGGCGTAGCTAGATGGTGGACTGTTTTGTCCTCAATTCTTCTGCGCTCACTCCAGGGAGATAGAACGACTAATCGTTAAAAGATCCTGAGGTGACGGGCTTGCCCGCTGTAGTCGACAACCCTAGTTGGTTGAGTCCTACAAAATTGATCCCGCCTATTTATTCACGTGTTCGCCCATTTCGGATATTTTTCTGAGGTTTCATGTCGCCTTAAGTATTGTCCATTTTTCTGTTCATGCTAGTTCATACTAGTTGTATCCAAAAATTACGTCATTTTCTCATACGAAATATTTGCGTAGTGGCCAATGTAGTGAAATGGTTGCGTGTTCAGTCCGAATCGGTGTGCGTTCGCGGGCATCACGTGACCGCCCGCCCAGCCGTCCATTGTTCTCTTCTGAATCATTGTGCCACTGCGCACCATTGTCATCTCTCTTCTTCGATCCTTTAATGCTGCGCAGATGCGCAGACGCGCATTAACGAATCTTTTATAGATATTCACTTCCATGCATTATATAGAGTAAAATAAAAAACCTCATATACTGAAACCAAAGACAATCGCGGTTGTTTGACGTTAAATAACGTAAAAATGAATTTACCGCGTGAGATTTGTAGCACCCGACGTTTCGGCAATGTTTGGACCGCCATTGTTCAGTGTATACTGAAGCGCTGTCAATCTTCATTTGCCTGTAGGAGGGAGACCGCTGCCGGGACTGCGCAAACTATAAACACAATATACCATAACTATGCTCAGGATAAACCGGCGTCATCCATCTGCCTTGTTATTTTCCCAATCCCATGTGCTATCAGCTAAACAGTTATTAATTTAGCAAGCGCTTCTTGCATTCTACAAATCTAGAGATGACCATACTCGAACTCAAAACAATCTGAACACAAGTATGTCCGCGAGCAGTGGCGGATTTGCCCTAAGGCCCAGTAGGCCCGGGCCTAGGGCGGCCAGATATTAGGGGCGGCCAATCTTGGCAAAATTGGCAAAAAAATCACTGTTCTGGAGAACGATCGTTTTCTTGTTTGCGACGAGTTAAAAATTATTTACGCACAACAATGACGAAGCAAAGGTTAAACGATCTTGCTTTGCCTAACATAGAAGCTATTTTTATAGGAAATTGGATTGCGAAGATTTAATTAATGATTTTGCTGCGCTTAAGTGCAGATGAGTTTTGTAACACATTGTAAAACACTTATTATGTCTTGTATGAGAATAACCTTTAGTTATTTAAATAAATAAAACCTAACAACGTTTGAAATGTTTTATTTAAATGTGCAATTATCCCTAAATCCTCGAAAAAATACAAACTGGCAGCTATTATACTTAACTGATGTTGAATCGATTTCGATAAAAGTTGGCAAAAAAATATATTCATAATGTAGTCTATATAATGGGTGCTGAGAAAGGGACGGCTGGTACCTGATACATGGCATGGGGCCTAGGGCGGCCAAGACTGCAAATCCGCCACTGTCCGCGAGTATCAATTATATAATTCCGTCAGTCAGGACAACATTTGCCCAGAGACATATTTATTCTACAAGCCCCAAAATTATATAATTCCCTAAGTGAAGATATGAAGAATTATTCTAACATAAAAATATTTAAAGCAAACCTTAATAGATGGCTACTTAACAAGGGATATATAAAATCTGATCAACTTCTTCGAAACGCACGACAATTTATTTAGTATCACTTATCTATTATTCTTAATAAAATTTTATTAAATTTGAACTATAAATGTATTTATTTATTACATAGCTATATATTTTATAAAATTGGTATAATTATGTGTATATACAGGTGGTGGGTCCCAATAATTTATTGTTAAAAAAAAACATTTAATTTCTTAAAATTGCATAAATATATGCACATCTATTAAGGTAAGTTCGCAGCCGATGACTTCAATAGCAATGCACACCGGGAGCTAAACAGAAAAATTCACAAGACTCTCAAGCGTGAAATTCGTAAAAAGAATACACTAAAAATCCAGGAGCTCATAGAGAAAAATCGGGGTCTAAAAGTGTTCCAGCGAAATAACGGAGGAAACGACTTAAACACCCTGAGAGTTAACAGCGGCAACCCGACAAGTAACATCTGTGAGATCAAGAAAATCACAGAGATATTCTACAGTGATCTATACTCAACCACCACACAACAGCCCACTGCCCTTGATTTAAGCGACAGGCGTGCGCCTATCAAGCGACACTACACGGAAGATATTCCTGAAATTAGTACGTATGAAGTGAAGCAAGCACTGAAGCGCACCAAGAAGTTTAAGGCTCCGGATGAGGACGGCATTACTGTGGAATTACTAAAAGCTGGAGGCAGAGCTATCGTAAAGGAGCTAAGTCTGCTGTTCAACGAGGTCTTGTTCACTGGTGAAGTACCCAAGGATTGGACTAACAGCATCGTTGTGCTCTTCCATAAGAAAGGCGATAAGACCCTTCTGAAAAATTATCGTCCTATTTCACTTTTAAGTCAGGTGTACAAAGTATTCTCCAAAATCCTGACTACACGCTTGACACAAAGACTGGATGAATATCAACCCAGGAAACAGGCAGGATTTCGGAAGGGTTTTGGAACGATCGACCACATCTTCACACTTCGGCAGGTTATCCAAAAGTCCGAAGAATACAATAGGCCCCTTTATCTAGCCTTCGTCGATTATGAAAAAGCATTCGACTCCATAGAACACTGGGCAGTCACCGAATCGCTACATCGATGTCATATAGACTACCGGTATATACAGATCCTGAAGAGCTTGTACATAAGCGGCAACAATGACCGTACAGCTGAAAGAACTAACAGACCCTATACCAATCCAAAGAGGAGTCCGACAAGGTGACGTTATATCCCTAAGCTGTTCACCAACGCTATGGAGGATATATTCAAGACATTGGACTGGAGTGGCAAGGGAATCAACGTTGACGGCGTGTATCTCAATCATCTGCGCTACGCGGATGATATAGTTATAATCGCTGAATGTGCCGAAGACCTACAACTCATGCTGGAGCAACTATATCACGCGTCCCTGCGAATGGGTCTTAAGATGAACATGGACAAGACAAAGGTTATGGCGAAAGCCGATCTCACACCGAATCCCATTTCATTGAATGGACAACCGCTGGAGCAGGTGCAGGAGTACACATACCTAGGACAGGTGATAAAGCTCGGCCGGGACTCGATGATGGCAGA
The DNA here is from genome assembly GCA_944548615.1 of Micropterix aruncella. Classification (NCBI taxonomy): domain Eukaryota; kingdom Metazoa; phylum Arthropoda; class Insecta; order Lepidoptera; family Micropterigidae; genus Micropterix; species Micropterix aruncella. The sequence goes on from OX155969.1 coordinate 8,427,809, forward strand.
GATAAAGCGAAGAAAACAATTGGGATGGGCAGCCTTCGGGAAGCTGAGCTTCGTGCTGAAGTCCAGAATTCCCCAATCGCTCAAGACAAAGGTGTATAATCAGTGTGTGTTACCGGCTATGACGTATGCTTGTGAGACATGGACACTGACTGCTGGGATGATCTACAAGCTTAAGGTGGTGCAGCGTAACATGGAGCGAGTCATGCTTGGCATATCGTTGCGCGATCGAGTCCGAAACGAGCTCATCAGACAGCGCACGAAGGTGGTCGACGTGGGTCAAAGAGTGGCCAAGCTGAAGTGGGCTTGGGCCGGCCATGTGGCCCGACAACACGACGAACATTTTGGAGTGGAGACCCCGGCTAGGCAGAAGAAGTGTGGGCAGACCACCGGCCCGATGGTCAGATGACATCAAGGAGATAGCTGGACCAGTCTGGATGAGGGAAACGGACAACCGATCCAGGTGGAGAGTGATTGGAGAGGGGTATGCCCAACGGTGGGCGAATACGCGCTGATGATGAAGAAGAAGAAGATGCACATCTAGAGGCGGGCCAAATTATCGCCTAGTTAGATGTGCTATTGGCAGGAAAGGTCATGTAAGATGTGTTAAACCTCCCCATATTAATTATTAAATAATTTATATAATTATTATAAGAAGCAACCGTTGCATCATCAATGAACTGTATACCTAATCATAAGTATCTCAATAAATAAATAAAATAAATGCTGTAACGTTAGTGGGCGGCGGATTCGGCGCGCGAATTTTGAAAATCCACATCGCACACAACAAAGACTGTATCTCGTGTAACGTCCCTGCGCTCGGTTGTGAGCATTAAGAACATTTTAAGAACCGGTTTCGACGTAGCAGATAGTTTCGAACATGAAGGGTAAAGTAAATCTGTGCTTCGGAGAGCACAATAGAATTTTGAAACTGCATTCAGTGGTTAGTTTCGCTATCCAATATTTGTTCGCAGATCGCCTATTTTTCTTAATGAACCTTTTTAACAGCTTTGATTCCATCAGTTCCATCAATCGAGTGGTGGTGGGTCGTTTCTTTTGGCCAATGTAGAATGAACCACAGCCGCATTCGATTCTACATACACATGGGGTTCGCAGTGGTATTAAATCCTTCACAAGCCTCAGTGATGGAGCTATATTTTGGGACAGTTTCAATATCGTTTTTATATCCAATTTGTTTATCATCTGACTTATTCGATCGGTTTCGCCTTTGACGTATGGTAAGAATTTTCGTGATCTGCTCGACTTTCGTCCATTTTGGATCGTGTGCGTAGCTCGCGATATTATCCGTAACCATTTTTACTAAGGAAATCATTGATATGTTCCATCTCCGCCGAATCTGCCTGACGCTTCATCAACGCCGGATTTTTATTGGTCGAACCCTACAAAAGTTACCCAGGCTATTTCTTCGCGGGTCCGCCTATTTCTGATATGTCCCCATAACCTAATCAATGAACCGAGATATGTGCACTCCTCATGATTAGAACCACCGTATAAGAACACTTCGTAGTTATAATAACCACCAACAAAATCCGTTAGCACCCCGAGCGTTATACAATACAATACAATTTAGTTCTGTTCCAGTAGGTAGGCTCCTACACTTGGATGCGTCATTGCGTCTGAAATTTTAAGTAATTTAATTAATTAAGCAATATTAACTATCGTGATAATTGTGACATTATAAATTAATTTTAGTAATTTATAATGGGTTTGAAAACCATTGATAAATAGAAAATAGTAGTCTAATAAAGAAAATTTCTGTTCAAATAAAGAGCGCAATGTTTGTAGCTATAATTATTAAGGCAATAATGTAATAACCATGAAAATATATAATCGTATATTAAAAATATAAAAATGTAAATTAATTTTCAAATCTAGCGATATAGCCGTCGTCGATAAAAATTAAAATTGCGCTCTTTGGCAAAGTTAATTATCAGGAATTTTACATTGAGATGCTCTTGGAATTCAGCACTATCAAAATCTTTCAAGTCATTTACTGGTTCTCGGCTAAGATATTAAATAGGAATTATTTGAATTGGTTCTTTCCAAGACTTATGATATGCGTTGCTAAGCCGGTGCCGATTAACATGTAGATCAAATTTATTTCTGGTATTGTGTTGATGGAAGTCGTTATCGCTGGGACCTCCGATATATGCTTACGAGCGAACATAATATTTAGCGGATATTAGCACGAGTACATCGTCATGATTCCCGACTCGATCAAAAACGGCTTACACGAAGTTTTTGGGGAAGCTCATCATCATCATCATCATCATTTATTCATTCCATAAAAGCATTTCACAATACTGAGGAACATGTCAAATTTTACAATCATAATTTACCGGATGATAAAACCGCTTTGATTAATTAAAAGGAAAAAAAATAATTGTAATCAGAGGTGATTACTTAAAAATAGTCAAATTTACAAAATAATCAATAATCAAACAAATAATAATCAATACCATAAAAAGAAAAATTCTGTAACATGCGTAATTAAAAACAATGTCAATAAAATCTAAAACTTAGTTCGAAAGTATAGTCATAATATGGTTATTTATAATCAAGCAATTGTGGACGCAATATCATAAAAGTCGTCCAGTTTGTAAAGGGCATGTTTGACTAACTGATTTTTCAAGCAGATTTTATATGCTGCCATCTCAAGCCTTTTCGTTGATGATGGCAAAGCATTGAACAATTTAAAACTTATATATAAAAATGTTTTTTGATATTTAGTCAAGCGTACTTTAGGCAATAACACATCTGTAAAGACTGCGTACAGCCCTTTTCTGAAGGATAAGAATCTTCATCAAATTTGCTGCCATTCCCCAGAACATTAGGCCGTATGTTATCAAAGAATGGAAATGTTATTATCCGATCTATTCGATGCCTATATCAAATTAATCCTGTTGAAACAAATACAACATAAAATCAGTGCTAAATCCGTTGCCTGTCAGGGCGTTTATAAGAAGCTAGTCCCGGCACGCACAGATTGTTTGTCCGCCTGATAAAGGTCGAACGCCAGCTCCGTACCAAATACTGTTTTGTTTCTATTTAAAAGGGGCACCCCTGTTGGCCGGAGGGTGGAGGGGGTGGCGAACCGGGAGGCGAATTTCGAAACTCAATAAGGGTTGATTACAATCAGCCAGTTCGTTTTCGGATAAACCGGGAGCAGGGTCGGCAAAAGAGAATTAAAGAAAATACTGATTTGCTTCACTAAGAAAAATATTGGATTGATTTTTACATTACTTTTATACAGAACTTACTACATTCGTTTTATACAGAATTAGCTGATGCCCGCGGCGTAAAGTTTCGAATTGATTTGTTAATTTAGGTAGAGTGACGTTTATTTGCCTTTTTAGACGCTATACTTTTAGATATATAGTGCAAGACGTCCCTCTTCAGATGCACGCCATTTCACGTTCATTGGCCCTAGAATGTATAACAATCTTCCCGAAGCAATTAAAAGTAGTAAGAACACATCCACTTTTAAAAAATCTCTAACCGATTGGTTGTTGGAGGTGGGTAGGGACGGTTTAGGGAATATGCTGACTGTTGTATTTTGAATGATAGTATTTAGTACTTAGTTTTTCCATGATAATTTTAAATGACTATTATAGGTATGTGAGCGTTATATCAATATGTAATTGATTTATATATGTATATTATTTAAGTTTTTATTTTTATTTATTTTGGTTTTATTATTATTTTCGTAGAAATATATGTATGTGTATGTGTGTATATATGGATATATATTTTATCTATAGATGTATATAAGTATCTATCCATATTTGTATATGCGTAAATATTTGTAGTTTTATATTTGTCGATTTAAAAATAAGTACTAACTATAGTTTAAGTTGACAGTGCACACTTAATATCGTCATTAAAAGTCTGCTTAGAACAGGCCTAGGCCTATTTAGGCGACTGTGTCAATCATTAAAAATAATGTGGCATCAATTTCTTGCTAACATCTTAATCAAATATGACATTATTTTTTTACTAGATGTGTTACTAAAATAAATAAATAAATAAATATACTGCCTACATATTTTTCCTCCTTTGTTGATACATAAAAGCAGTTATTTACGCTTAAATATAAATATTGGATATATGCTGTCGCAGAATTTTTTATAGATCTCTTAGAAACCGATGTTTTTGTCATATATTAATTTCACACATCATACCGTTTTATCAGCGTACGCTGATAAAGCAACTCACCAGCACCAGTTGGACGATAGGATACGAATATATCGCCCCAACGACACCCCTTTGCTCCAATTTTACTATGCAACACTCTATTTTATAATGTATGTACGTATGTATTTTATAACATTTTTAAATATGTATATTTTTAATTTTTAAACTATGTATTTTATTACATTTTTAACTATGTATTTTATTATATTTTTAACTTTATTTATTTATTATATTTTTTGTGGAGGACCTCATTTTAGGGCAATTTACCTTAATTAGCATTTTACTAAAACTTTTATATATTTTTTTTGTAATATTAGAGTCCTGTCCACCCTAGAAAGGGCTAGCCCCCGTTTGGGTGACAGAATCAAATAAGCAAAAGGTTAAGATTTTGCTATTCCTGTTAGTTTTGTAAGCAAAATTAATGTTTATAGTGATTAATTCTTAAATAAATAAATAAATAATAAACTGACTACATTTAAATATATATTAGATTTATTATTTTACTTCATTGCTTCGTTTTCATTTATTTTATACTTTACCGTATGTTTCCCCCTCGATTTACGACGGAGTCCGTGTTATACAAGTTTTCGATTTTCCGAGATACACTCGGCCCACATTACCTCGGATAAGCGAGGTCCTACTGTACTATGATTCTAAAACTAGTCATATAACCCCCTCACCCCATCTTCCTTGCCCCATTCCCTTCACCTCCACAGCAATTTCAATCCTTCTAAAGATCCTGCAGCATATTTGGATGTAAATTATAATATATTTAGTCGTCGTTTCTTACTTTTCCGCCCCACCAACCAACCATGAAGAAAAGTGTTACGAACGCGTATTTATTTTTCAAAATGAAATCGGAAATTTTGTATTTTGAGCTTCTCTGAAACGATTAGGACAATTTTTAGATGTAAGTCATAGTCATAGTCATAGTTTATTAATTCCAAACAGTACATACGGTGGAATGCGTCATTTTTCATTTTCGTACAATTATTAATATCTTCATAAATATATATATATACTTTATATAAAGGTACGTATGGTTCAATGATGAAAAAAAATCACAAATAACAAAAAAAATATACAATAATAGTCAATATTTAAAATAATAATAATAATCAATAGGTTTTTCAAGAATAATCAGCACTAGAGTACTACTAAGATAACAAAAATATAAAAACGAAATTACTCTAAATGAAAATTTAAATAAAATACTTTAAAAGATATAGAAATAATTGAAATCAAAATGTCACATAATTATTTACAAAAAAAAGTTTATTCAGCAATAAACAAATAGATTACATTTATATAATTACATTTTAAACTCAACTACAACCTTGTTAAATTCATCTAATTTATAGAGAGCATCGTTGGGTAGGTTTCTTTTTATGCACTTTTTGAATGCACTCTTTGAGTTTTTTAATTTCTGTCTTTGTGCCTGTTAGCCCCCGTAGCCACGTTACATTGCCCGTTTTCTGTTTTCAGATGATTTTGGTTTTGCTTTCTAGCTGTGATACTGGACTTTTGCTTGATTTTTGCTTCGGTTTATTTGAACTGTTGATTTATGCCTCTAGTGTTCTGCCGTCGTAAATGAAAACACAGTAACTTCATTTACTGTATTTATACAAGTTTGGTTCTTTAAAATCAGGAGTTGGAGTACTATAAGGCAAATTTTTCGGTTTGTCTGTCGATGGATAGTTACCGAGATACCTAAGATAAAAACACAGTATTTTTTTAAAATCTGAATATTTTTAATAAAAAACACAGTATATATAATTTTTTAAGTTAAAATATAGTAACCTATTATTTACTGTGATCTCTTTTAATACTTATCAGCATTTAAGAAATATTTTTGTTTGGTTTCAACACAGCTTCTTCAGATACTGTGGTTTTAGGTACAATTTTGTTACAAGTTGATTTATTAATACACGAATTAATCACAGTACCTATCTCAATTACTGTGTTTAAGGTGCCTGAAGTTTTTTTTATTTAAAAAATAATAAATTATTTAACATGGTTAGAACACAGTAATGGGTAAAATTTACCTATAACATAGTTTCCACTCAGTTACGGTGTTATAGCCTAAAAATATAAAATTTATCAAAATATTTTCCTAATTTAAAACACAATAATCTAATTTAATTAATTAAACAATTGTAATTTAATATATATTTTTGTGCAGAATTGAGTTCTAACTATTTTTTAACATTAAAGATTAAAAGAAATAATCTATATTGATTACTTTGTTTATGAAAACAAATATTTAACAACTGAACTTTGACCACGTTTTTCTCAAACGTCTTATTTTTAAGTTACTGTGTTTTCATTTACGACGGCAGTGTTGACTTCAGCTTATAGCTAGTTCTACACAATAAACCCTATTTAATATCATTAAATAATTAGTTTCCTTCACAAAGTCATCCAGATATATACAAAAGTTCGGATGTGTTAATTCGAATACGACATGGATTAATGATTTTTCTTATTATTACTTCTTTACACAAGCACAATTAATTTTTATAAGTCCCTAGTTACACTCTGGATACAACTTTCATACAATAATGCCCATTAATCTTTACAAGATAACATATCCGTTATTCCGTCTGTAAACTATTTGGACAACCCTTGTCCGTTGTGTATTGTGTGTATTAACAGTCGAAGCCGCTGCGCGATCCGATAACTAACCATTTTGATAAATAAAACCAACATTCGTTGCGGTGAATCGCAATAAGAACGTTGTATCCGCTACAATTCTGACATTGATACCGCCTACCCCTCTTCGGAAGAAAATACGAGGCGAATAATTAGTTAAATCAATAGGCGAAAGTGAAGGATATTTATATAATTTTACAAATGTAGGTACTTTAAAACATTAATTTAAGACGGTGCTTCAAGTGCCGACTCCGGCTAAGGACTTATGGAAGGATTTTAACCCATTCGAGACAACACATATTTTTGGATACCATGCATGGAATCCATTTTTTTTTGCCTTTTTTTGACCATTTCTGTTGAAAAAAAAACTTGTCGCTATCAGTCGCATTGTAACTCCCTTTGTGCAAATAAAATGATCGGTCGGTCTCGAATGGGTTAAGTGTGATGTCCCTTTAGGAAGGAGGTTGACTAGATTGAGAGTGATGGTTAGAATGCAACGCATAAAATAGGTTTAATTCGATCGTTTACGCAAATATGACCGGCGAAAATTCAATGTGATTTCGACCCAACTAGGCATCTGTGTACCCAGTTTCAAGCCTCTTCTTCTTCTTCTTAAAGTGCCTCTCCTACAGGAGGTTGGCTGTCAGCTCTGTGAATTTTTCCCTGCCTTGGGCGAAGCGAAATATCTCTTCTACGCTTGAGATTATTGTCCACTCTCGGATGTTGTGGAGGCAAGACTTTTTTCTTCTTCCAGCCCGTCGTTTAACGCAAGCTGCTGTAATAGTTCTAGATTATGTAAGTAAACATGTTGTACTTGGCTTAAATAATGTATTCTCTATGAGCAATCATAACGTTGTAAATCGACTAAATATAAAACAATAACATTAAATGTAAAAAAAGATTTTTTTAAACAAGGTATACTTTCATTGGCAATAGGAGTTTCAGTGGCAATATCCCGACTCCATCTTCAGATCGTCGTCATCGTGTGTTCGGAAAGTACTCAAGACATCAAATAAAACAAGCAAAATTTGACTATCTTAGGATATTTCATCAGGTAATTCCAGTGGAAATTGTTCAAGAAAACAAAACATACGAGCCCAAGCTAGACTATCTTAGCATTTTCTATTAGGGGCAATGTTCCGGCTCCATCTTCAGACTCTCGTAATCAAGTGAAATGGAAAGTACTCATAATAACAAAACATACTAGCCCAAATTCGGCTGTCCTACCATTTGTCATCATGGAGTCCTAGTCCCTAGATCCCGACTCCATCAACAAATCAGCTCGATGGTACCATAATATTGCATCGTCACCGAACTTAGCAAAGTGCGATACAGTTTTATTCACCAAAATTTGTCCTTCTATAATAAGATTCTAAAGCAAATGGAAAGCCTTGGAGAGGACCAATTTAAAAAGATAATTATAAATAATTTGATAAGAAACCCAATTTATGGTATAAGGAAGTTTGAAAATTCCGAGTTTATTTTCCATGTTTGTGATTAGTAAAATTTTGTGAAATTTTAAACATAACGGTATTATGATAGCTGACATTCTAATTCTCATATAATTTAGTATACATCTATTTATGTTTAAAAAATACGAAGCAATATTGCCGGATTGACAATACAATTATTTTACGTAGAATATTCTACATAGAATTTGCATTTCTATTTTAATATGTTATTATCTCTTACTATTTAATGACATTAGTATATTTTGATTATTTGTAAGTAGGTAATATTGAATATAATATTACAGCCATGACAACTATCATGATAGTTATGTTTTTAATAATTAAATTTTAAGCATTTAATTTTGTGGCGCATCCAAGTGTTGGAATGAACTATCTACTGGAGTAGTTGATTGTATTGTGTTGTATGTAAGTATACTTATGTAAGTATGCCAAATTTCAGCTCAATCGGATACCAGCAAGTGGTTGAAAATCGGTTTGCAAATTTTGAAACAGACAACTTACTAACGACCATTGCAAGTGAATAAGCTTGTAATAAAGAACATTGAGCTTAAAAGGTTTTGAAGTGATATTTTTGTGTAAATGAAATCCTCAAAAAATCGAATGTGCGCCTGATGACGTAGAGTAAAGTGCATCGGACTTCCTGCACATAAAATAAAAGCATTGTTTATCGACTATAAAGTGGAATTGGGCGCCCGGCGGCGATGAATCTTTAACGCTGCCCACCGACGCGGACGCCGCGCCGCCCCCGCCGCCCCCGAACGGCGCTGGCGTCGCGGCGTCGCGACGCCTCCAACGCCGCTCCCGCCAAATTCGCACTTCACTTTTATAGTGGCGTCGCACAAACATACATACATACACATTCACAGCGGGCGGTAGAGTTGCCAAAAGGAGAATGGGCGTTGCGGCATCATATGCGCCCGACGACAATGATGCATATTATCATTATATTATTTTATTTAACTGGATTTATATTACATTTTACAATATTCCATTAAGTAGTAGGTAAATTTAATAAATACACAGACATACAAGAATTTGTGCTTCTACCGCAAAGTAAACATTTTACACATTTTACAAGAATCTGTAATACTACCGCAAAGTACATATTTTAGCAATTTTTACCATATCCCATGAAATATTAAGTAATTTGAATAAATATAAAGATATACAAGTATTTGCACTACTATCTCAAAGTTCACATTTTACAATATTCAATGAACTATTAGGTAATTTAAATAAGCACACATATATACAAGTATTTGCACTACTATCTCAAACTACACACTTTACACATTTTACAATATCCCATGAAATTTTGGGTAATTCAAATAAATACACAGATATAAGAATTTTTGATACTACCGCAAAGTACAAATTTACACATTTTACTATATATCATGAAATACTAGGTAATTTAAATAAATACACAGATATCGAAGAAATTGCGCTACAACCGCAAAGTACACATTTAACAATATCCCATGAAATAGTAATTTATTAAATATTAAATAATTACATGGATATACAAAAATTTGTTCCACTACCGTAATGTACACATTTTATATATTTTGCAATATCCCATGAAATATTAGATAATTTATAAAAATACACAGTTATACAAGAATTTGTGCTAATACCGCAAAGTACCCATTTTACAATATTCTATGAAATTTTGGGTAATTTAAATAAATACACAGATATACAAGAATTTGTGCTGCTACCGCAAAGTAAACAATTTATATATTTTACAATATCCCATGAAATATTGGATAATTTAAATAAACAAACGGATATACAAGAATTTGTGGCACTATCGCAATGAACTAAGCACAGTCGAAAGTTGTGCGCATCCATAGATACATCTCGTTTAAACATAAGCATTTCCCAATGTAATCAGGGAAATCCTTAGTTGCCATGTGATACAGTAACACAATAAATACTATTTTTTAAGATGGGCGTTAATTTATATTTATTTATTTATTTATTTATAAGTACTTATTACAATGGTTACGACTAATTATACCAAACAAGTTCAAGAATCAAACATAAACAGTTCAGATAAACCGTCACATCGTGTTTGGCACCTGCCTAAAACTCATCTAACTAGGTCAACTAAGGCCTGTATCTAGATGAGCTAATTACAATACGTATAATGACAATGATAAGCACGTCATATCAGGTAACTACATATAACTAAACAAAATATTTACTAGCTATAATATCTATAAATATATATATTAGATAAATATATACAAACATACATAAATATATAAACATACATATAATATAATATAATAACATAAACATATATATGATATATATATATATATACACATACACACACATATACATATATACGTCAAGAACTTGACGACGGCTGAGCCGAAATATTGATATACATTTTATAACAATCATTAATATTTAAGAAACACTAATCGCCTATTATTTTCCAGCATTCATTCTCGTCTCGCATTGTTGTGTGCCGCTGTGAAAGACTGCCATTTTGATCGGGTTCTAGTGCCACAGCAGGAAGCACCAGCAAACACTGAGTGAGGAGAAGAAGAAGGCGTGGAGTCACTCCTGGTCACCACAGACCAGATAAGTGCCCTTTCATTATTTTATCATTTCATTTATTTAGTGATAAACATAATTTCAATTTGAAAAAATAATAATTTACACATTTACAATCATATATATATATATACATATATATATATATATATATATATATATATATATATATATATATATATATATATATATATATATATATACATATATATACATATATATATATATATATATATATATATATATATATATATATATATATATATATATATATATATATATATATATATATATATATATATATATATATATATATATATATATATATATATATATATACATATACATACACACACACATATATATATACATATATACATATACACATACATACATACATACACATACATATATATATATACAAACATACATAAAAATACATACATAACCTTTCAAACAGCAATGTTCAGTAATTCGTCGTTTACTTTTGATGGGCCCAACTCTAATATCCAGGAATTGATTTTCTGTTTAAACGTACTTATTATCTTTATGTTTTTAATCTTTTCATCAATACAATTATAAATTTTAGGTCCCAGAAAATAAATTTGTCTTTGAGCAAACGTCGTTTTAACATGTGGAATTAGATAGTTTTGTTTTTCTGCATTTCTTGTATTACGCGTTTGCTGGCTTCTAGGTTTTAGGTGTTTGTTTCTATGGAAATTAAGCAGTATATTCTTCACAAAAAGTTGTTGGATATTTAGGACTATTTAGGATATACACCGTGAGTTTTTAATTACTGACACTCTTGAGTAGTTGAATCAGTATTATCAAATAAGCAACTTTTGTTATAAAATTTTAGGAAAAACAAAAAAAACATAAAACAACGCGAATAAGCCATATTCGCGATGTTTTACCTATCGCTAAGTGGCGCAACGCGTTTTCCAGACCACAACATTTTTTTATAAAATCGAAGACTATCGCGTTTGTTTGACATTATAAATAGGATAGAAACGAATTTACCGCGTGAAATTTGTAGCACACGACGTTTCGGTGACGTTGCAGCCGCCGTTGTCCAGGGTAGACTGGGTAGACAAAGTAGACAACAATTTTTTCTTTTGTTTTTCCCAATATTTTTATCAAAAGTTGCTTATTTGCTCGTACTGACAACCACTACAAGAATATCACTAACTAAAAACTCGCCCTGTAGATTGACAAAAAAAAAACACTTTTAAATAATTTCTGAAGCAATAGATACCGGATAAAGAAATGATAAGCGATATTTCGCCTTCGACGTGGTCTTTTCCTTAGATTTTGTAAACTGGCAAACAAGTGGCTAGGGAATATTACAATAGGCAACAAATTTCATTTGTCATCTGTCATTTGTCAATGGTCATTTTTGCAGGGTTTAACCAATAAAAATCCAGATTTTACGTCCGCCCGCGCCGGCTACTAGGCGCATACTAAATGCTCTATCGCAGCGCTAGAACAGAATAACTATCTTTACGAAGTGGTGGTATAAGGGTGTTAATGGCAAAGCGTATTTAGCGTAACTTTCAGAGCGCTCTCGCATTTTAATTAATTGTAATTAATTTAGAGCCTAAATAAAAAATGTCACTAAGTGCTGCCCTAGAGAATTAACCAGTAAATATAATGAATTTATAATAAAACACACTCACCGCTTACATTGTAGGAGTAAACGCGCCTGAAAGTTTTCGAAGTCAGCTTAAAGCCTTATATGTCCAAGGTGATGAGCAACTTTTTTGAGTCCAAATTTTATATTGGTTCTTTATTGAGGGATTCACTTAGAAACTTTTTTTAAATAATTGTTATGTTTTTCAAAAAACTAATAAAACTAAAATTCTTCAGATATGGTCGTTCCCAGGTATGATGTCGCCTTAATATCATGCCGAAAGAGCTTGCAGACTACAGCTTTTCTAGTGGATACATATTTTGACATCATCTTCAAACATTAAAAAATGAGCAGGCGTTGCCTTTATTTTGTTTTGTAACAGGATTTTACGGTGAATAATTTAGAGTAGGTCCTAAATAATTTACTATGATGATTATTAATGTATTACTTTAAAATACTTCTTAGTCGTACTATAAAAAAAAAATCTAATAGTTAAATTCTTGACTACCTATATAAGTATGTTAAGATAAGTAACGATACTTACTACCTAACACAAATCTTTTGACACGTTCAAGGGCGGTGTTTAACCGTCAGTTGGACACGACGAAAATGTAATGTCTTGTGACATCAACCGACGTTACTTTGGAAACATCCTGTTTGTTACCAGTAGGTGCACGGCGCATATATGGCACATTGCAGTGCAAGCATGAGGTGAAGTCCGTCGCCCGTCATAAAGACAAAGCGGTGGCTATTGATTGCCCAGGGCTTATAAGCAAATCAACGAGGTCCTTGACCACGCCCACTTCGGCCCCCACCGGCCTGCTGGAGGTGAGGTGTCCACCTCTCACCTGTGGGCGGCCAGGCTTCACTCCGCGACCACAGATTACAAGAGAGAGGCAAACTAACTCACAAGATGCGACATGTTTTCCAAAAAATGTCCGCATAAGGTGGTCTTGACCATTGATTATAAAGCGTATTAGGTTGCTCAGCGTCGTACTACGATTGGCAACTAGAATTTTACTACGAAACGCAACGTGTAGATGGCACTCATAATTACAAAAAATAATAATATTTTCTTATATTTAATATGGCGGCGTTCATGATCTAACAGTATGGCAGAGCACTTTAGTTAGCACTCTAAACCCGCCTCTATACGGTATAAAATAATAATACTTTTAAAAACAAATAGTTATATCATAGCATAGATGGCGTTCCAATCTCTAAATTCTGACCGTATTATTTCTGTGATGTATAATCATCCTATTTAAATAACGTGTAATAACCTAATATGGCACTAATAATTGAATGTTATTATTGGTATTATTTTTTCAGTTGTTAGGTTTTTATAATCAATCAGTACCATCTAAAAAAAGATTCATTATCATCAGATGACCAATAAATTGCTATACCTGGCTATGGCTGTGTTGGAGCCTCAGTCCAACATACCCACAACAAAAAAGTAATTTCTACAGAATCGAAACCGCAAATTCGCTCGAATATACACGAGCCAGCTGCAATTGATTTCCAACTAAATTCGGCATTTTATGCACAGTCAAACGATGACTAATGTCATTTCTCCTGATCGATACGAATTAACACGCTCATTTCTTACCCCACTTATAACTATTGCGTCACTGCATACCTACCATATAAAACGCAGTACATTTCGATCGATCAATATCATTCCCTGGCGGACAGTAACCGCTCATCTGCAAGTACTCGCGCTTTTCATTACCTTCGAGTCAACCAACCTACGCATAGTATACGCGATCCGCATTATCTTCGAATCTATCGCGGCGCTTCACACTTCGGACACACAACCACGACTTCACCTCGCGCCCACACTACCTACACACCGGCGTAATACCGACCAAGGCGTTACGAACTGGCAACCTACTACAGACCTTCTGAATAAACACTTCAACTTCAAATGCAACGACTTTCAATAACGGAGAAAACAACTTGATGAGAACCACCCTTCGCTCACAATCAGATGGAGTCTAGTGAAGGGTGGCCACTCTCACAGCTGTCAATGCTATCAACGCCACATTCATTTCGTCGTTTCAGTAGGGTTCCCAAATCGTAGTATGGAGTTGAGCAGTCTAATACCATATAAAATCAATGGCTTGAGATACAACCGGATTTAGTCGCAATTTATTAGTTGACTTGGCAGACTTGTCCGAACTTTTGTCTGAACCATCACGTTCGACCACATTTTAAACAAAACCAGAAAATTTCATTCGATATTATATCTTTTCATGTTTTTTGATGTGTTTATCACCGAAGTATCTAAAGCAACCCAAATCACGTTGTAAACAAAATAAATAAAATATTTTAATTCCAATTGTGCATCCCGGGAACTACAGAGACAGTTGAAAAAGATCTTATCGATAATGAACCATTTGTGGTCACAGGACCATGGTCAAATGCGAGACTTGGTGGTATCGGAAATATCAAAAATAAAAATAACAGAAATTTTGTACACAGCGAATTTTGACAAAAAATAAATAAGAATACAAATTTATTGAAGAACTTTCGGTAATCAGATAAATATTAGTGGTTTGAAATAATACCCGTAGGAACAAATCAAGCTAAATTATGTCCCAATTAAGAATTTGGTGCTGCTATATTAAATTTAGCTACTTGCTTATAGTCCAGTAGCCATGTCATGGTTATATATGGCCTAAGTTGCATCAAATGGAGGTAGCAGGTTTCGTTTTTTTTCTTGTATAGGATGTGCCTGAGATGCGAAATCCAAGTTTTCGGCCTCGGTAGCCCTGCGGAAAACTTTTAAATATCTCAAAACTGTTAAATTGCACCTTTTTCGTTTTTTTCCATTTTGACCACGAAGAAGGTCGGTTTTGACAAAAACTGCTGCATGTTTTTTAAACTACATTTAATTTTCTATAATTTGAGACTGAAATTGTCTTGGTATTTTCAATAGTTTCTGAGATACAGCTTTTTAAAAAATGAAAAATTCTCCAAACTTAAAAAAATATATGCTAATTTTCATGTTACAATTGTCTTTATAGTATATTCGTCATAAACAATTGCCCTTTTATCTTCAATAACCTGCCTGACATGAATCAGTGAAGTCCACATTTATTCAATTTAACATTTTGAAGGAGAGGAGGGAGAAAGTGGGTTGGGTTGAGGGAAGTCACTGTTCACAACCAAACAACTAGAATTGACCTTGAGCTGTGTTCCTTTTGTTGAGAGCATTCTCTCTCCTAGTAAACCGGTCGGCTTCTCCCTATGCCCTCCCCCCTCTACTCCAACCTTTTTCCTACTCTACACTCAGTTGATAGCCAAAACCCAAACGGTAAACGTACGATTGATTCATTCGTTTGTAGCGACATAAGTTGGCACTTGCCTTGTCGGTTCTCCTAGTACCAGGAGAACCGACCTGCGAGCGAGACAATGCAATATCAAGCAAGAAGGATGTTTAAAAACATACCATAGCAAAACCTTAGAATCGGCGATATCGTGCGGTTTTGTTATAAAACCACGCGTAAGAAATAATGACTGAAGTCCAGGCCTTACTAACGAGATTTTAAAAAATCCAATGATAAAAACAAATGAAGATTCACTCAACTACTTTGCGAAATTTCAAGCGAAAAACATTGAGGTTTTCAAGCTGCTGAGACGCTAATCATCACTACAGGTATCAGAAAGGCCTCTGATTTTCAGATCGTGGTTATTGCAGGAGAGGACATAGACTTGTTGGTGATCCTCACAGGTCTCAGATGTCCCACAAAATGCTCCACATACGTTCAGAAGTGTGGAAAAGAGCAGATGTTTTCTCTGCTACTCAACCACCTCTACATCTACAGACAGTCAGCTATTCTTTTTCACTAATGCCTTCAGCGGCTACGATTCCACCTCGTTCTTTTTCGGCAACGGAAAACTCAGGTTACTTCAAATACTACAGAAGCATGTAGACCTCAAAGAGAACGCTGCAGTTTTTTTTCTAATCCAGCTGCGATAC
This sequence comes from Micropterix aruncella, assembly GCA_944548615.1. Lineage (NCBI taxonomy): Eukaryota > Metazoa > Arthropoda > Insecta > Lepidoptera > Micropterigidae > Micropterix > Micropterix aruncella. Next base: position 8,444,334 of record OX155969.1, read on the forward strand.
CTGCCCAAGTAGCTGATTCCGGAGAGAAAATCGTCATTCAATTTTACGGTGAAGAATGGTCCAGACAAACCATCAACGACCTGCACCACACGCTGTTCACAAAAGCTGCAGTCAAGAGCAATTTTAACCTGGCCAGACTTCCTCCCACGCAAGATGCTGTAAAGTTACGTTCGTTTCGCACATACTGCCAGGTGCAGCAGTAGCTGGGCTACAAAAATAATCCGCTCGAATGGGGATGGGTCGCTACAGCCCGAGGCCTTTCACCAAAGATGATGTCGAGGGAAGTAGTCCCCTCAAACCTGATGAACATGATTTTCTGTAGTTGCAAGAAGGGATGCAGAAATGCTTGCAGCGGCAGGAAAGCAGGTTTGAAATGTTCCGTTGTCTGCGGGACCTGCAATGGCCAGTCCTGCGAAAACCTACCGGAAATGAAGATAGACGTGGACGACAACACTCTCGACTTAGACTACCTCGACGACGACAAGATGGAAAGGCTACTCGACGATACAGTCAGCTAACATAGCGGATATATTGAAGAAGTCGAGGAACAATATCAGGTATAGTTACACTTGTATTGTTGTTAAATGTTATATAATATATAATTTTTATTTCATTTCAGGCGATTGAGGGCGATATAGAAGATGGTTTGGCGGATTTCCTTGGCCTTGGTCCATCAAAGAAGAGAAATCAACAATAACTAAAATTTCTTTTACACTTTTTACAACTACGAGTACCTATACGTTAAATATATTTTGTATTGCAATTTTAGTCGATTAGTTGTGAACACTGATTTCCCTCCACCCATCCCACCTTTCCCCCTCCTCACCCACCTCATTTAAAATGTGAAAATGAATACATATTTACTTTACTGAATTATATTAGGTTATTGAGGATATAAAGACAATTCTATATGATGAAACATGAAAATTAGCATAAAATTTTCAAGTTTGGAGATATTGAACCGAAAAAAGTACAAAAATTTGCACTTTTTGAGAAATTTAGAAGTGTTCCAGAGGACTGCCGAGGTCGAAAATTTGGACTTAGCATCTCAGGCATATCCCATACAAGAAAAAAAACGAAACCTACTACCCACATTTAATGCAACTTATGATGTAGTAGGTTACTGGCCTATTATAAAATCGAAGACTATCGCGGTTGTTTGACATTATAAATAGGATAGAAAACGAATTTACCGCGTGAATTTTGTAGGACCCGACGTTTCGGTGACGTTGCAGCCGCCGTTGTCTAGGGTAGACTGAAGAGCTGTCAGTCCGTTGTTTTGCGGGTAGGCCGCAAACCGCTGCCGCCACTGCGTAGGTTATAACGGTGGTGGGGGGCCAAGCTCGGAGCGCGGGAATTTTGAAAATCCGTCTTGCACACAACACTCACTGTATCCTGTTTTACGTCTTTGCGTTCGGCGTTCGGCGGCGGGAACATTTTAAGAAGAGGGTTCCACGTAGAGGAGAGTTTGTAGCCGTCGTCTCTATTGAAGTTCTGAGTTCTTCTTATTTCAATGGCTTCCCGGATCATGCGAGGAAAGTAGAATTGTTCCTTGGATAGAACAATGGGATTTTGAAACTGCATCCAGTGGTTACTTCCGCTTTCCAACATATGTTAGCAGATCGCCGATTTTTCTCGCTGAACGTTTTTAACAGCTTTGATGTGTTCTGTCAGTCGCGTGGCTATGGGCCGTTTCGTTTCTCCAACGTAGGCTAGACCGCAGCTGCATTCGACTTTATACACACCCGGGGTTTGCAGTGGTATTACATCCTTTACAGGTCTCAAAAATCGAGCTATATTTTGGGTCGGTTTGAAGATCGTTTTTATATCGAATCTGTTTAGCATCTTACTTATTCGATCAGTCACGCCCTTGACGTATGGTAAGAATGCTCTTGATCTGCTCGGTGACATTCCTCAACATTCCTTCTGAAAGGCAACATTCAAACGGTGAAAGAATTCCTGGGTCATCTAAACTCCATACACCCAAAAATCAGTTTCACCTATGAAGTAGAGAAGGACGGCTCCTTACCATTTTTGGATGTCAAAGTGACGAGGAGAAGTGACAATACTCTCGGACATACGGTATATCGGAAGCCCACACATACGGACAGATATTTGCATGCAAACTCACACCATCATCCCTACCATCTACGTTCAGTGCAAACGTCGCTCGTGAATCGAGCACGCGATCTATGCGACACTGAGCATTTTCCGAAGGAGATGGAACATGTCAATGATGTCCTTAGGAAAAATGGATACGGAAAATATCACGAGACACGCACACGATCTAATACAGACGAAACTCAAAAACCGAGCAGATCAAGAGCATTGTTACCATACGTCACTGATCGAATAAGTAAGATGCTAAACAGATTCGATATAAAAACGATCTTCAAACCGACCCAAAATATAGCTCGATTTTTGAGGCCTGTAAAGCATGTAATACCACTGCAAACCCCGAAGTGTATAAAGTCGAATGCAGCTGCGGTCTAGCCTACGTTGGACAAACGAAACGGCCCATAGCCACGCGACTGACAGAACACATCAAAGCTGTTAAAAACGTTCAGCGAGAAAAATCGGCGATCTGCGAACATATTTTGGATAGCGGAAGTAACCACTGGATGCAGTTTCAAAATCCCATTGTTCTATCCAAGGAACAATTCTACTTTCCTCGCATGATCCGGGAAGCCATTGAAATAAGAAGAACTCCGAACTTCTTATGAAGAACTCGAACTTAAAATGTTCCCGCCGCCGAACGCCGAACGCAAAGACGTAAAACAGGATACAGTGAGTGTTGTGTGCAAGACGGATTTTCAAAATTCCCGCGCTCCGAGCCCGGCCCCCCACCACCGTTATAACCTACGCAGTGGCGGCAGCGGTTTGCGGCCTACCCGCAAAACAACGGACTGACAGCTCTTCAGTCTACCCTAGACAACGGCGGCTGCAACGTCACCGAAACGTCGGGTCCTACAGATTTCACGCGGTAAATTCGTTTTCTATCCTATTTACTGGACTATTATTTTAAAGTCACTTTTTTATTTTAAATATAAACGTTTTTTAATGAAAATATTTTTGTGTTTTTATTTACAATTTCGACTAAATCTACGGAAGTCATTTACTGAAAGAAAACCCTCACACTTGGTACTTTCTCCGGACTTAAACATAACGGCAGGCCTAGTTGAAAGAACAAATTCTGAGGCCCAATGGGGTGAGTTTCTGCCATTTTTTTAAAACACTTCGTGTACATAGAAAATATACATCCAAAATTGTTAAAAAATATGGGCAAATTGATGAAAAGTGGCTTCCTTATTCATAATAGTCGTTATGGTAAAAACTGTTATATTCAAACAAGAAAATGGTCTAAATCTTTAAATTCCTAATGTACAAGGATGAGAACAATATGAAATCCATGAGATGTGTATGTAAACCTACCCTTGCTTTATTTGATTATTTTGTTTTGACGAAATGCTACAAGAAATATTGGAGACCAAATTACTGTAATATTTCATCATAGATATTGAAGCACTGTAATTGCTTTATCAAATCAAATTTTAAAAAATTGATTAGGTACATGACTACCAATATTAAATAAAAATATCGATATAAAGAT